>JADLZN010006935.1:0-84854 GCA_018155175.1 Sinocyclocheilus anophthalmus | reverse complement strand
CTTCCCATGACACAACCACACACACACACACATGTACACACAACAACCATGATGCACATGGTGCCACGGGGTGAATACAATTCATTAGACACAGCAGCACAGACTAAACATGAACATTCACACACAAGATGCAAGTGCTTTCATATTCAATAATACACACAAAATAATAAACACTGAACCCAGAACAGCTAGCCAGACTCAGTAGTGTTATATTTAGTTTAGTACTCAGCTTTTAAGGAGGGAAATGTGACAGTGTGATCTAACACCTGATCTGAAAACCTCAATATCCTGTATCATACTGTAACAATGTATGCACATAGATTTTTTTGCAGATGTTTAAATAGTTGTATCTCGGTCAAATATTGTCCTATCCTAACAAACCATACATCGATGGAAAGCTTATTTATTCAGCTTTTCAGATTGTATTTAAATCTCAATTTTAAAAAAATGACCCTTATGACAGGTTTTATGGTCCAGGGTGCACATATTTTAAATGTTCTAAAATGCAACTTTATCATTACAAGTGTGTAATTACAAATATATTTAAATACACAGAAGAGATATGTTCAAAGCCAATATAGATAATTATGAAATTTCATATAAAGTTGCATTTAATATAAATTTAAGCTATAATATGTTTTCATTTCATTTTAAACAACAGGCAAGTGTCTTAAAACATTTAATGCACACTTAATTATATTCTTTTATTTCTGTACTCATTTTAAAAGAATGCTTATGTGTACTTCTTTTTCACAAGGGCAGGATTTATGTGTGTAATGATGCAGCTGCAAATCAAGCTTATGTGTTTAGCATGGTGATAGAAGCAGGACTTTTAAACAGAATTGAGAGGACTTTTCAGAATTGCACTCACAAAGAAAGACGTGTCCTGGAAAGTGGGCGTCTCTGGTGTGCCTTGGCTGTACACTGAAACTCGTCTCTGAAGGGCGGTGGCTTTACTCACGTTTCCTGAGGACAGTGTCAGATCCTCTACATCAAATGGACTGTAAAAACAAGACAGACATGCATTCATGTACAGCAATCTAATATCATACTTAAGTATTTAATGAAAGAAAACACTAAAATTACTGAAATAAAAAAAAAAACATATGTATTAACAGTTAGGCAGAAGTAACTTCCATGACTGTCCTGAGGAGGGCAGTGTATATCATGACTTTCATTTACTGTGGCTGAAATGGCCACACTTCTTATCTTGTTTTATTAGATAACTTCACTTACAACCAGGCAACCTCCAGGTTAAGTTTAATGGTTCCCAGGTCGTTGACATCTACTGCTACCACCTGAGGCATAGCGGTGAACAAGTCCTTGGTTTCACAGATCACACTACCCACCAAGATGTGAGTGGCCAACCCCTTTAACTCTGTCACCTAGTAGAATAAAGATAATGAATTGAGAATTGTCAATTCAGAAATGTTTCATTCAAGATAAATGCATAGCAAATAGCAGATAAATGCAAATTTATAGGAGTATGTTTTTTCGTGCATTCATCGAGGGTCTAACCAAATATTCAAGATTGAGGGTAAGAGATGTAACATTTGAGCAAGCAATGTTGATTAATATTGAAGGGACGTGTCTTTTTGAATGTCTTTTTGTGGTTACACCCGTAAATGCACTGTCCGAATTAGTCACTTATTATGAACACTGTGGGGCTGTAGCCCACCTTGATGTGATGAGTCTGTACGGATGGGCATGAAAGATCATCTCTTCCGCCATCCCACCGTCTGCTTTTGAGTTCGTTCGTCTTTCCGCCTTCAGTTTCCACCGCTGTCGCCGATCGCATGAAATCTGCCAGAAAAAGAAGACACAAAAAGCAGAATTAGGAAACGCTGCCAACCACAGTTCACATAATGGTTAATAAGCAGTAAAGCATGGGAGTTTTCGTGTTTAGTTTTAAACAGCCTTGCAAATCTAATTGGGTTTGGGGGGTTTATTTACTTGCGATCAGAAGATAAAACGTTGCAGAGACTGTGAGACAATGAACTGGATGTAACTTGGTCAGAACAGCAGGCACTTACTACAACGTTTAGGTCATTTGGCTCGAAACAGACACAGCTGGCTTTATTAAGACAAAAAGAATGCATGATCTCATATGTTCTGAAGAGAGTTTAACGTCCAAACAACTTACCTCATACATGATCGACCGGGACAAAGCCTGGCAAAACCGCCACTCCTGAGACAGAGAGCACAGGAGTTGAAACTTTGTTATGATATACAACCATACTTTATAGATTTTTTTTCCAAATTTGTTTGCAAAATCCTGTAACTGTCATTTTGTATGAAACTCCCCCAACATGTTCCCGCTCGGCCTCAAAAGTTGCTCATGTTCTGAGAGAGGAACAATGGTATAGTGAATGACAGTTGAATGAAGAATTGATTGGCCATAAAAATTCTTCCACAACAATGGTATAGGACCATTTCTCACTATTAACGAGTTGCTTATTAATAACATATTGGCTGTTTATTAGTACTTCTAAAGCACATATCTGCATTACCATATTCGAACATCCTAAAAAAAAAAACATTCCTACCTACCTACCTAACACTATCACATTATTGAGGCAAAGTCATAGTTAGTTAATAGTGAGAACTGTACCTTAAAATAAAGTGTTGACCAAACTATTCTTACTAAACAGTAATCTGCATTATTATTATTAAATAAATCAAAAAGTATATATATTTATGATTTTATTTTATATAATGTATTATTCGTAGGCAGTGTTGTTTGCATAGTTATGTATACTTCTAATTATATTAAATATACTGTAGCAAATTTTGAAACAAATTGTGATTTTTGTTCCTCTTATTTTTAGTTTTTGACCTGTTTGTTTTACCATTTATAGTTTGGTTTTTGAAAGAAGTCTTTTAATGCTTACCAAGGCTGAAATTAGTTGATCAAGTAAAAATAATAAAATTGTGAAATTATATACAATTTAATTTACTTAACATAATGCTGGTCAAACCGATTAATCGCAATTAATCACAATCCAATAAAAGTTTTCGTTTACGTATCTATGGATTGTGTAAACACATGCCCTGTATATATTTATGAAAATAGTTAATGTTTATATGTTAGATATATGTATATATATAAATATATTTAATATATAAACTTAACATATTTTTCTGAAATATATACATTTATTTGTGTGTATTTATATATACATAATAAATATACACAGTACACATACATATATAATGTAAACAAAAACTTTTATTTTGGGTGCGATTAATCCTTTGACAGCACTAATTAACATATTTTTAAAAAACATTTATTTCTATGATGACAATGCTGAATTAATTTATTATTATCAATGCTGAAAACATTTGTGCTGTTTTATATTTTTGTGGAAAGTTACATTTTTTCCAAGATTCTTTGATGAATACAAAGTTTAAAAAAAAAACAGCATTTATTTCAAATATAAATCTTTTATAACATATAAATGTCTTTACTGTCACCTTTCATCAATTTAATGCATTCTTGCTGAAAAAAAGTATTACATTCTTTAAAAAAAAAAAAGAACCATCAATAGATATATACACGTCTCATACATACTCTTTTTTGACTGTTGCATCATATCCGGCATTACTAATATGCTGTGTCGAAAATAGTTTGACAATGTTTGACAAAACATTTAAAAGCTCGTCTTGAGACCTGCATGTCTTATGTAAATGCCCTCTCAGATACAGATGAACCCGAAACCAGCCTAATTACACAGACCAATTAGTCAATTAGTCATTCAGACAATCCACACTCTAGTTGATTCAAAATATGTACTCTGCTGCAGCGTGAACAAAGCAATAAAAAAAACGGCCAACTGGTGAGACAAGCAAACATTAATAATGTACCTCTGTATACTCTTTGTATCTGCGGTTGACCTCCGCCAGGCTCTCACGTGTGCCTTTAGTGGAGGGTGAAGCAGTGAAGGCCTGTTTCATCTTACTGGCGCCATCACGCAACCTTCTCTGAATACAAAAGCCCTCGTACAGCTCGTCGACCTGTAAAAGCACACACACACCGCATTGACACAAAGACTTATATTACACAAAAGCAGCACTGCACATACTCACGCATGCTAGCGCTCACTAAAGATTGCATAAACGCTAGCTTTGATGTCTAAAATGCTTGCATCATTACAGAGCCCTGGGGGTCCCCATTCAGCAGAGAAACGTGGCTTTTACAATCTACTGTAACGTTCTGTCAGCACAATGGAGCGGCGTACTGTACCGAGCGCTGAAAATGAATTTGAACACTTCAAAAGCAAACACAAAATGACGCAGCTCAGCCCTGGGGACAATAGTAATGCCATACTTTTGTGACAGACGAGCAGCTCGGAGTCACGGCCTTTATCATGGAAATGCACATTTAGCACATTCACAACTCGGTGAGCACTGGCCGGCTCAAATTAGCTATGCTAATCCTACCAGAGAGAGTGATTGAGGGGGATGGAGAGATAGCAAGAGGGGCAAAATGAGATGGACCACGAGTGACAGAAACAAGTGAGCCGAAAGGGCCAGCAAGAACAGAGAATGATGGGGGAGAGAAAATAGAGTAGGCAGGAGGAGGGATGGACACTGGAGCTAAACGAGATCCAGCAGTGATTTCCTGTGATGCAGTGTTTCCTGCACCGCTGCTGAATCTGCAGTGCCACAGCAAAATTATACATATATTAGGAAAGTTAAGGTGTTGATATGCCATTATTTGTTGGGTTTTTTAAAGCTGTTATTTTAAGCACTTCGCATTCAAATGGTTTCCTTTTGACCTGACTTGAACTGATTGTTCCGATTTGTCTGTTTGTGAGTCAGTGGGAAACTCTTTAAATGCAGTTTATTTATAAAACAAAGCTTTCTACAAAACAAAACAATAATTGATTTCTATTTTAATATATCTTACATTGTAATTTTATTCCTGTGATTCAATCAGAATTTTCAGCCATTATACTCTAGTCTTCAGTGTCCCATTATCTTCAGAAATCATCCTAAATGCTTGATTGGTGCTCAATAACACTACTCTTCTTGTTATTATCAATGTTAAAAACAGCTTCATATCTTTGTGGAAACCATAATATATTTTTTCAAGATTCTTTGATGAATAGAAAGGTCAAAAAGAACAATTTAATTAGAAATATAAATCTTTAGTAACGTTATAAAAGTTTTTACTGTCACTTTTGATTACTTTAATGCATCCTTCTGAATAAAAGTATTACTTCACTCAATAAAAAATGTGCAGTGTATAAACAGCAGTGTATAAAAAATTAAAATCAGTTGTACTCTTTGGATGGCAGTTCCCATTTATAGAAATCTTAATCCGGTTAATGTGAAGCCCATAAAGTGCAGAGCAGGTTGTTTTATTATTTAATTATTGCTTATTTGTATTGAGTTCCAGCAGTGCATTCTGATTCAGTTTCAGTAAATACAGAATGTGTTTTTGTGGTAATGAAATGAGAATGCTAATTACCACACTTGTTTCGTGAGTGTTAACAAGCAAACTGCCTACAATATATATATATATAGTATATACAGTTTTAATCATCTGTCTGAATCATGGACTAAATCAATCTGACATTTCACTGAATCGCTCACTAAATGACACATTATTATTATTAATGTCTGACTCAACACAAGCAGAGAACAGTTACAAAGAGCAGTGTTCAAAATAGGTACATTTAAGTAAGTAAAGTTATTGAAACTTAAATCCGTTTATACCAAGTTAATAGTGTAGCAGAATGGAGTTTCAGAGTTTTGTTACAATGGTATTTTAATCAAAAGCAATTATATGTTGGAGAAAATAGAATTGTTAATGTTTAGTAAGATGTTTTTCGGGTTTGAGGGGGTTGCCCCCCACTGGAAATACAAAATCTTGTAGGAAACCCTGCTGTGATGCCAAGGATGTGCCCTACTGAGCGCCGCTCTGCGAGGAAGTCTGTATGAAGATTTAATCCATAACGTACAGATAGTCTCTTATAGGAGAAAACAAAACATGTCAAGATACTAAATCAAAAGCAAATATTCAAACATGCAGCGGAGGGGCGTGAAATATTGATGCGGGGCTTTTTGAAGTCTCTCATTAAGGGGAAAGGGTGAGAAATGGGACAATCTAACCCAATTAGTGTGTGTGGTGGGGTATATTAACTGTGCGTATGATGGATGTGCATGTGTGTGCTATGATGTGTGGGGGTTGCTCATGATAAACGACATACATTAGACAAACAGTTAGCTGTGCTCATGTGGAGATAGAGTGTCTGGACGGTGGTCCTGTGGGTTTAATTACACTGGGAGGAAAGACCCCACCCAAGTCTGGAGAACTGCACCAAGTACCACACACGTGTACTGTCACCAATCACAGCTCTAATGTAGTACACAGCTGCCTGTTTATTTGGCTCCATAAAACCCATTGTCTGACTCCTCTCATCTGCCATAGCAGCTAAGCAGCATGGGAAATGAATCACCATAACCGCCCCCAGCCCGGTCCATTCTGGCTGCCGGGTGGGGTCTGATGGGTGAATTTTTATGAGCTGCATTTTGACAATAAATAAGCCTTTGGAAAAACACAGTTTTTCTTAACTGTAGCTATCAGCTCAGTGTCTAATTCAAATGAATTTTCCATACAAAGAAAACATTCTGTAAACAGGGACTTGGAAGCTCAAACAAGAACATAAAGCACCATAAAGGTACCATGAAATAGTCCATCAACTCATTCACAATACAACATTTTGGTAGAATCAACCCCCAATCTTAGCATTGTTTTAGCAGCACCCTGGTATTTCACCGATTTAACATCTTCTGAGCCATATGATAGCTTCTATGAAGCAAATACAAATTTTAAAGGGAAGTGTCACACCAAAAATGAAACTCATATTCTCTTCATAATATTTACTTTAAATTATTTGTTAAAAATACATTATTACCCAAATGTCTTCCAAACCAATAGCCTTACTCGACGGACTATTAACACACACCAAACAAGGCAAAAACGGAAATCAAACATGCTGGATTATGCACAAGAACCATGAGGGTTTATCTGAACGCTAGTAATATGGCTGAGCTTCCGTTTACCCAGTTTTGATGAGCTCTATGATGTTTTTCTGAATTTTTGAAGCATGAAATGGGATGAATGTTTTGTTTCCCAAGATGTAAATGTAAGTTTTTGATTTGTAATGACATGATAATTGACACAAACTTTGAACTAACCCTGTAAGTCATTATTCACTAAAAACATTTCCTTCATCAAATCTCATTGGCAGTGGCACCTCTGCATATTCAATTATGCCTCAACACAACTGATCATAACAACATATAAGCCAGAACCAATCATTATTGCCATAGTGTGCGCATATTTGAAGACGCTGTGTGAATATTTGATTGTAAATGAAATTTGAGAGCTTATGAGTTATCCACAGGACACAAAATGTCATCCAACCAATGCTCAACATCTTCTCAAATTTACCAAAGGTATCCATGGAATGAGTCTCAACAGGAGTGACTCGTGACTAACTAGGATAGTGTGCCGCTCAGGTTAGCTGTGGCTGTCAGCAGAGGGTTTGGCATAGCTTTGTGCTTGTTTGATACGGACACAGCAGAAAGAAAGCACTGAGCCATTACAATCGGCTGATAACTCTGCCAGACTGATATTGTCTCAGTTAAATATTCATGTCCACTCAATGACCGCTTTCTATCTCATTTGCAGTGCCCACAGCATTTGTTCTCACAGGCAGTGCCCGTGGTGACACAAACAGACAGGCAGGCCTGCAGTGACTGCCGCAGCATCACCATTTCTTCTGAACACACGTCTGAACAGTCCTAAAATATAGTGGCCTCAAAAAGTATTTGGACACTTGCACCACACTTTAAAAATTTATGGATTTCATGATATTGATATGTCAGTGACAAATAAGAGTCTCCACAACAAAGAAAAGGCAAATTTGAATGATTTTTAAAAGATTCTAAGTTCTTAGAAATTAACTCTTTGTATTCATGCTGGTTTTGTACGGTTTTTAAAAACTTTTATACTGTTTATGAGAAAAGTTAAAATATGTATATATAAACACACACACACACAAACAGTATATATTTAGAAATTATTTACATATAGATATATATGTTTATTTTACAACATTTTGCTTGTCATTTCATCTCATACACTTTACCAATTTAACCTATTACCATAGGAGTAATATATTAAAGGGGTCCTATTATGCTCTTTTACAATGTCTTGAATTTGTTTTGGGGTTGTACTATAACATGCTCTCATGCTTGGTGGTTCAAAAAAAACTATTATTTTTTACATAATTTACCCAAAAAAATTTTTTCGTTTTTACAATCCTCGTCTCCCATCCCTGGCACAAACGGCTCGATTAGTCCTTTGATGAAGGTCCGCCTTCCGAAAAACAATATGTGTTGTGATTGGTTAGCTGTCCCTGTGTGTTGTGATTGGCGAACAGCTTAGACGTTGTTTCAGTGCTGTCCCACCCCTTGCCAAAGCAGCAAGTTTAGTTAAGGATGGCGTCAATATTGCCATATCATTTTGAGCTGGATTCAGACCCAGAGAATATTGAACAAGAGGATCGAGCAGAACCTTTGCACGTACGGATATTGCAAGACATATTAGAGTGGTAACGTTATTGTTTTTTTGGGGTAAATCACGTTTTAGATAGGATGTCAACAACCGCTTAAAAAATAACTGCATTTACTATGTAAGATAAGTGCATATAAGTTATGTTTATTGTTCTTTAATTCTAACAACATGAATTGCTGTGAAACTGTTATACAATTGAATTTATTTATACCATAGTCCAGTGTTTCCCAGGCGGGCGGCATATTTATGCAAACTCCTTCTCTGCCAGCAGGAGGCGCTTTTGGAGTGGTAGAGATCAAGGTTTCCCCGGTAGCGGCTGTACACAAAGCAGCGCTCCGCTCAAAAAAACACAGCTTTAAATCAGACTTACCAATGCCGAGATTGTGAGAAAATGACATCCATCATTTTTTGAAGACAGTCAGTTTCCTTCAGAAATACAATGAGATAAAGACACCCGCACTCAATGTAGGGGAAACACTGTAGTCTCATAATTGAAGTGTAAATTCTGCAGATTACATCATTGTCCAGTATTGTACTGTCAGCAATTTATTATAAAAACGATTTCATAATTGTAACATACATATTTACATACATAATTATTCAGGTGCATGTGTAATAACTTTGAAAACTTGAGGCTACAGCAGCACTTCTTTTTCGTCGTCGTCTTGTCTGATGCACTCATCCAAGCATTCTAACCACGACCTCGCCCCTCCTTACGCCCCAACTATTCTAATTTCCGTAGGCGGGAATTATTTTAAAGTTATTCTAATGGGCCGCTTTTTGATATCACAAAACCCGGAAAACAAACACTGTAGTCCAAACGAGCCATTCGTTGTAGTTCTTGAAAAGGGATTTTTTTAAAACCTAAATATTTCCCTTTGGAGTGGACTTTGAGATTTGTAAGTTTGAAGATCTTTTTTATGCCCAAACACACTACACACGGACTAAAATTCAAAAAGGGGAAAAGCATAATAGGACCCCTTAAATTTATAGTATATATAAATATATAGATGTAATTAGGTCCTCATAAGTGTCAAAAAAGCAATGTAAAGTCTACTTTTTCATTCATTTAATTGCAAATTTAACAAGCAATTAAGTGTCTGAAAACATTACATTAAGTTCACACTTAAGTATATTCCTTTAAAGTATTATTTCTGTAATAAATACTCTTTTTGAAAGTATGCTAAAGTGTGCTTCTTTTTCACAAGGGTACATAAGACAAGCATTTTGGAAAATATGTATATAAATATTAGTATATAATATAATATAATAATGTGTTAGTGTATTAGTGCTGTGGTATGTAGGAGTGTGTTGGTGTTGAAAATGATGCATCTGGGGCAAACTGTGTGACACACACCCAGATATGCATTTCTGCAAACAGTCATTCCCGCTGGGAACGCGTTTGATCTACTTGGGCACGACTTCTTTTTGGTTGACAGCAGAGGTCCAAGGCGCGACTCAACCCAGCCATGCGTGCGTGTGAGCAGCTGTTTGTCAGCCCTCTGTCCATCGCAAGTGTGCAGTTTCAGATTAGGCCTACTGAGTCAAATAACAAGCCAAGAATACACAGCTGGTCCACACACACCGCAAAAACAACAGAAGGAACGAGACCAAGAGTGGACACATACATGGCATATTAATATGTATCACTGTACAATGAGGATATTTTAAATGGACGAAGTGGAAAAATCCTCTTAAATTACAGGCATGTATCAGCTGTGATCAGAGGATTTAGACCCCTACTCGGGGGGATGCCAGACTGATTAAACAGAGATTAAACCTACAATAATTCACCGACATCAAACATCTTTGGGGTCCAAAGCCAGATCATAAACGGCAAGCCTTTTGAAACCTCCTCTTGGTGTTGCCTAACATCCTATGGGCAAGCGGGACAACTATGGATAAAGTTGATTTTTAAAAGCACAAACCCCTGCTGAGAGTCTGATGCTGTTATCAATGTCCTTTCTGTGAGAGACATAAAACAATGATATAATTATAGACATTAGTTTTCCTACAGCCATCACTGGCCTCTTTACCCACAGCTCTCACAGATCAGTGTGCTGGATATTATTCTGCTGATGTCTTTCAACAGAGGCTATGGAACTAAAATAAAATTGTCAAAGCCATTGTCTGCTTTAGGAAGTACTTCGTAGAGAAGTGCTGTGCTCTTCATGCTAACAGACTAACAGTAATTGTTGACCCTCTCAATTGATATTACCCTCAAACCCTCTTTAAGAAGTTGGGCATCTGAATTCATCCCCTTTAATGCACCTCCTGGAACAAATCCTCATCCTTCACCAGTTCATCATGTTATGCTGTCTTTAATACATAATAATATCACGTCATGTATTCAATGAAATAATAATAATAATAATATAACTTGTAACAATATAACTTGTCTTAATAAACTCACTTTTTTTACAGAACCAAGATCCAGCTCATAAAAACGTGTATAATCTGCATGCACAATGCTCAGTAATAAAGTAGAAAAAACAGTAATAAGGTAGTAAAATTCTTTAACATGCATTTTTAATATAACTAGATGTTCTATGCATATTTCCAGTAGAGCTGCAAGATTCTGGATAAATTGAGAATAACGTTTTTTTTGGTCTCAAATAGAGGTACCTAACGACAGACACCCCCGTCCATGAAACGGCTTTTGAGTCAACTGTCCAATTACTTATTGTCCCTTAAAAAGGGGGGAGGTACATATTAAAAAGCTGTACTTCCTTAACATTTTCTCAAATTTTGAGGAGAATACCCTTAAATTAAAGCTCAGAGTGTGTACTTTAAGCCCATATTATATAACTGTAACATGAATGTTTTGGTCAGCAGCTAAAATATAATAAGGATTGTGCCCGTGTCCAAATACATGACTATATATGTTTGTGTGTGTGTGTTGTGTGTGTGTGTATCTATTAACAAACATTATATTAAAGGGGTCATATGATGCGATTTCAAGTTTTCTTTCTCTTTGGAGTGTTACAATCTGATTGTTCATAGATAAGATCCCTGAAGTTGCAAGACTACATCACAGTGAGTCAGCTGTTCTTAACCGTGGCTTGTGTACTGCAAACCCATACCAGCTTCATCACTGTGTCTGTCATGAGACTCTGTTCCCCTTTCGGCCTCTGTCTTTACATTTATTTTGAAAGATGAAACTCGCATTTATGGTAAGGGGCGTTACATTTCTGACGTGTGCTTGTGGTGTTCAGCCAATCACATGCACTGGGTCAGCTGGCCAATCAGAGCAGACTGCGCTTGTCAAAGGAGGGTGCTTTGTTGAAAACTAAGTGTTTGAGATAGGCGGGGCATAGAAGACCTACAATATGTACAGTATTTGAAAAATAAAGTGTTTTTTGAACATTAAAGCATGTCAACATATTCTGTTAACATATACCAAATACACAAAATACACACAGTAACTTGTTACAATGTAATCAACACAAACGTTATTTGAAGCGCCAATTGCTTTGTCGTGGTTAAAGGTGATTTGCTCTATTTTAATCGCTACCATAGTGTTCAAATCTGAACTATAAACTTTTATCCTAGTACTTCTGTGATAATACGAATAACTGTAAGACAGAAAAATACTGTGTAGTTGAAAGGCTGTTTGTGAAGCTGTTTCTTACCGAAACATAGTCACTGTCTGCTCTCTGTGTCAGTGGCAGCGCGAACACAGATTTTAATGTTCCGGTATGATTTTTTCAAAGGTTAGTAGACACAGCGATCGCTGTCATGTAAAATTAATAGACATTGCGATCTTTTAACGATTAATCGTGCAGCTCTAATTTCCAGGATATTTTGAAGTCCTTGTTTAACGCATGTTAATTTTCCAAAAGATTCAGTCTGATTTGTTCACGAACTGGACATCAGAAGTATGTTGTTGGCAAACCTAAGCAAGCGTTGAGATCTCTTCTGAAGCTTCAGGGAAGACACATATGAAATTACTAGGGTCTTGTTCCTCAGGAGAAAATTATTAGAAGTAGGAGACTTGTTAATTTACTCTATATTTATTCTGCCTGGGAGAAATAGTTGAGATATTAAAGAGATCTCATTTGTGATTTCTCTTTCCTGTGGGGATGTCAGACTGATGACCATGTGACTAAATAGGGCAGCACCGATCCAATCAGCTTTGAACATAAACTTTCCCTTCTCATTTCACCAAAATCATACAGAAAATGCATCTCCCCCTATTTAGACATGCACACGCTCATTAACACCCTGGATTGAGCCATCAGAGGTTTGTTCGTCACTCAAGGGAATTGCTTTGACCTAGATCCAGTGGCAACCATAAAGAGCATTAAACACAGGGGAAAACAAAACACTTCTGCAAGTCACACACAAAATGTTCTTTATAAGGGCGAAAACAAAAAATAATGATTCAACTGTTTTTTTTTGGATCCATACTCTACCACACAGTTCCAGTGATCTAGCTGAATGCGGGGCTAATTTCAAGTGTGTAGGGCTAATTTGAGCTATGAATTGCACTTCAATGGCCTCAAAGCTCCTGTCGTCAGGTTGCCATGGCTACTTTGGGACTAGACTGCTGCTGAGTTGCCAATCAGCACTGTAGTTTACAGCAGACACCCACCTGTAATGTCACTAAAACACACTGAAAGAAGAAGGGGACACAGCAGGACTCCAAACCGGGAGACTCAAAATGAGTCAGGACATTCATTGGAAACCTGAAGCGCTCTCAGAAAAACAACAACAACAACTGTATTTTCACTTGTTGTACTGCCTTCACTTTTTCCAATCTATAAAACAGACAACGAATGCACACACACACACAGTCTGGATATATATAAAAATTACCTTGCTGATGTGGAACTCCAGTCTTCGCATGTATCGCTCTATGGTCTTGATTTGCTAGGATGCAAGAAGAGAAAACGTCAAAAAATTTAAGTTATTCTCTCAAAAAGAAAAGGCCAAAGAGAAGAAAGTTTTTTAAACAGGGATGAATCTAAGTTCAGAGCCCCAAATTTTCAACACGGCTGACACCTGCGGCGATTAGTGTCGCAATAACGGATCACTGCTGCAGGAATGCAGCAAATCATTTATGCAAAGCTGCTTATTTTTCCTGCTGCATGTTTCTGACCTCAAACTTCTTATAAAGGTTAACACAGGTCACCTAAGACAGGTTAAGAAGCATTAGTGTGTTTAGGGACCCTACCTTGTCCAGATCATACAGCACACCCTGAGGAAGACGAAAAAAAGAAGATATGTTGAAAATCAGGGGGAAATGATACAAAAAAAATCAACATTTTATTTAAAAAAAAAAAAAAAAAGATGTTTGGACAAAATCCCTGCTGAAAAGAGCATCTTAGATCAGTCTGATGGTCCCGGCTGCTTTATGCTGTTTAATGGCAACAAAATTGAACTGATGAAGTACTGAAAATAGTTGACCAGGGATTTCTCGCTTCTTTTAGCTAGTAAAGATATCTGACTCCAGCACACCAGCATCCAACTAAAACATATGCTGCACTGCAATTAATGACTTTTTAATGAGTTTTTAATTTCTTTTTGTACTTTTTTCACTTGTTTTTTATTTGTTTATAATAAAAAGAAAGATATCTGCCACTGCAGTACGCCAGAATGTCTCCTATTAAAAATGCATTCTCTGAAGAAAAGTCTTAATATCTTATGCAGTATTGCTTCTCAAATAAAACATCTTGTTTATAGCATTTCTAGATATTCGAATACATTATTTCATTACAATATATGTTTTTGAAAATGTATAATATGCAAAATATGTTTTGTAAGAATGTAATATTGTGAAATCTTATTGCAATTTAAAATAATGGTTTTCTGTGTTTAATATATTGTAAAACGTCATTTATTCCTGTGATGCAAAGCTGGAATTTAAGCATCATTACTCCAGTGTTCAGTGTCAAATGATTCCTTCAGAAATCTTGCTGATTTGCTGATCGGAAAAATTCTATTATTAATGTTGAAAACAGCTGTCTTTGTGGACACTATGATCGTTTTTTCAGAATTATCTGATTGATCAAATTTAATGTGTCCTTGTTGAATTCCTTTTCAGTTTTTCAGCATGATATACTGTACATTCTAGAGTAGGGTGACCATACGTGCCATTTTCCCAGGACGCGTTCTGGCCAGGATTTCTATATTGCCTAAAAAATCTAGGTTTTGGCTTTGTTTGCGTGTGCAGACTGATCGGTGTATGACATCAAAGTACCTCGAGAGCATTTTGAAAGCGTAAGGAACCATCTGTATGGTATTTTGATGTCATTCACCGATCGGTCTGCACACGCAAACAAGCCAAACCTGGATATTTTAGGCAATATAGAAATTCTGGCCAGGACGCGTCCTGGGAAAATGGCACATATGGTCACCCTAATCTCGATTTCATTACAGTCATTTTGAGTAAGAGCTTTCACACTACAGAAAACTCAGACAGGGTTTGACAGATAGGAATGCACAAGGTTGATTAAATCGTATCAACTCGATTTTGAGGACATTTAAAGAGACTGGTCCAGGAATACACTGAATTGGACTTCTGAAACCTCAGAAGCTAAATCCGAAACGGATATCTATATCAGTGTTTAGCTGATAAGCACGGCCTCACTGGCTACTGCTGGTAGATGCTGGAACTACGCAATCTTGTACTCTGACTAAATCAACAAACAACATTTACATTGTGAATAATTCATTATACTACAATGTTTCAACAGTTTATATCCCTGCTCTGCTGCCTTTGACTTAACATGATATTTGCTAATTGAAATCAACAGCACTCTGACGCAGTGTAAAGCCGATGATGCCATATCCAGTCTCACCAGTCTGGAGTTCCTCTTCATGTCTTTCATGAGGGAAGTGAGTTTATCCAGCTCTGTTTGGTGCACCTCTAGATATTCACTGACAGAAAGAGAAAATGACAAAGACTTCAGAATGATGCAGGAACAATGGCCGTACACAAAGATTTCATCACAGCCATTCTGAGCAGCAGTGATTCATGCGGTCAATGTGCGCTCAATATGACTGTAGTGAGAGCTGAGAGAGAAGATCTATGTGACAAGAGGAAACATCTGAGCAGCACTCACTCCAGGCCTTGTTTGAGGGCTCCGTAAACTTCTTCCACTCTTTTGGGCTGCGGCTCTCGTGAGCTGCTGCTGCTGCTGGACTTGTGCCCGGACAGATGGGGCTTCCTGGGCTTTGAGATGGGCTTCTTCTGCACTGCTGAGTTCCCCATGAAGGAGTTACACCTGAAAACGCACAAACAGATGTGAATGAATCTTAAGAAAACTGTCAAGAACATGTGGTGGTTCTTTGCCACAACAAAATCAGCTAGCAATAAGAAATTATGTTTTGCTTTAAAAAAAAAAGCCTTATTTTTACCACCATCACGCTGACGTTTATTAAATCAAAGTTTCTGTGTTGTGTTGCCGCTCATCTGATTTTAAAGTTGAGCTCTACTGCATCAAATGTTACTGTCACTCAACCAGTTGGCAATTTAAAATGATTTAATTTATTTATTTTTTTGCAGTCAGCTGTCAGAGTAAACAAATATTAAGATTGTTTGCATTGTGACAATATTTCTGTAAACATAAGAATAATAATAATAATAAACTGAAATACGTAATTAATGCAAAAATGATAATATAAATTATATAAGTAATAAAATATTAAATAATAAAATTATTAAAAATTAACATTTTCTTGTTGTTTTTAAATAGAAATGAATCTATGAAGATATAAAATAAATTCAATTCATCATACAGTAATGAGATCTTGAAATAGAAAGTAAAATAAATATAAAACAGCAACTTTGACAAAAAAAAAAAAAATACTACCCAGATGCATTACAGTATTATTAAAAGATTATATTGTATAATTAAATAATACACAATTACACAGAAATAATAAAATAAAAAATGTATTATTTTAATTTGGGGGTGAAATACTGTCTTCCAGTGTAAAAGCCAGAGAGTTTAGTGCACACTTGAAGCCTGTAGTCTAGTGTTGGCATTTTAGTGCACTTCACGCTGTAATATCCATGCAAATAACCACCCTCTTCTCTTTTGGGAGGCTTCAAGGATTCATGTCACATGCGGATAAAGCTTGTAGTGTTGTACATATTCCTCAGTGCTTCCTGACATTTAAGACTTCTGTCAAAAGACGGGGTACTTATTAGCCTACTTCTGATGTCACAGTCCACCACATCTAATAATATTCCCGTTTCATAATAACACAATGGCAGTTGGTTGCTCGACATGAACGTGTCTGAACGTGTCACACGCACACGCGGTCAAAAAAAGCACTGCAAGTAGTGCAACAGTAAATCTAGGCCATTGTGTAGAATGAGCACATGCTGTTGCCTAAGGGTCATCCACTCACGATGCACTGCATCATGCTAAAATAAGCCAGTGTGCCCTGAACAAACACACTCATTAATGCTGTTACTGCACCCACTGTTTTACACAAACATAATAACATAATAAAAACTTTTGCAATTTTGAAGTCTATTTTTACTTTCCAAAATCTAGTGGAAAGTCTTCCCAGAACAGTGAAAGTGGTTACTGCAGCAATGGTTTTAAATTGTTTTAGCCTCTGACAGGGCAGATGACCTCACCGTGAGCGTCTCTCCTGCAGGGTGCTGAAGCCGGCGAACGACTGGCTCCTGATGATGCCATTGGGCCCTCCAGGAGAGTGAGTGCCAGCAGCCATGATGTCTGGGAAGCGGGAGGACACTCCTGCAAAAGGGCAGAGAGGATTCTGGGTAAGAGAGAAGTCAGTGGAACAGATGGGGGAAGGGTTGTGTGTGTAGAATGATGGTGTTGGGAATGACCAAATGTTTAACCAGTACTCCATTTAAAGAGATAGTTCATCCAAAAATGAAAATTTGCTGTTCATTTACTCACCCTCATGAAATGAGCATGTGTTAACCAAGCACTTGAATTAAGGTTGAATTAAAGTTTTTATGGTGTCTCATGGTTTATTCACTCTATATGCTTTAGACATGTAAAACATCCACATTTCACATCATTAGTCAGTGCTTTACTATAACTGCATTTACGTCATTGTGTGATTCAGTAAACAAACTAGTGAATCAGTTATTTGGACCAGTTCATTGAAACAAACTGTTTGAAAGAACCAGTTTGCGGAAAAGAATTGCATTTCCCTGTTTGGATCACAGGGAATAATGTTGTAAATAATCTTAATAATTTCTTGCACAGACCGATTGTTTCGCTTCATAAGATCAAAATATATCATTCAGGGGCCACAGATATTCATTTTGTTTTACCTGATATGCTTTTTTGACTCTCAAAGTCATGGTAGACATTGACTTGCATTTTATGAATCACCAGAGACCACAGTTTCAGCTAAAAATCTTCTTTACTGAAGAATAAATATCACCTACATCTTGGAAGGCCTGAAGGTGTTAAAATTAACAGCATTTTTTCATTTTTGGGTGAACTCCCTTTAATGACATATGAAATTATTTCAAACAAAATAATAAATAACAAACAGTGATTACATTAATGCACTTATAACCGAAGATAAGATTTCAGGGGTTTAAATGCAGAAATGTACAGTTACTCCTTTTGCTAAAACAATATGAAATGAACTTGATTCATGTCACAGATTTATGTTTGGGTTTTTGCTTTTGCTTTTTTGTATGTGTATGCGGTAATCAAGCGGCAACCTCCCGTTCTCTCTCCTGAAGCCAACAAGGAAGTGACTTAAACTGTAATTCATCGACTGGCCGCTAGAGGCTGGCTGCAAAAGGGAGTCAGTCCCATAGACTCCCCATGTTAAAATGCCCAACTTTACAGCAGAAAAAAACATGTTTACAGCCTGGTTCAAAAAATGATTTTGGTCTATATAGCTAATTTTGCCCTTCATGACAACTGTGAGGGGGTGAATTTTTTATAACTCATCTGTTTAAATTATATTAAGCCTTAAAGTTCTGCATAATTAAGGGCGTGGCCACTTGAGTGACAGGTGGATTGCCGCTGCTGACACTGCCGTCGAGCTAGGTGGGCGTGGCTTCAGCAACCAGCTCCCGCCTCTTTGCAAATTTTTGATTATCCGGTAGTGACGAGCGGTGATGCACTGCCAAGATGGCGACGGCCGGCTCCGCCCACTTTGAGCTTCAAAAACGCTCTTCAGAATACTACGGGTGACGTCACGGACACTACGTCCATGTTTTTATACAGTCTATTACCACCAATTGATATTACGACAAATGCTGTGATTAACTTAGTGAACCTGACACATTCACTGGATTTCATTTTTTTGAAAGATACTGGCTTTCTAATGAAAAGATATCCTGACAACTGTGACTCTAGATCAAAGTACATAAAACCAGCTGAAAATCACACAGGAAAGCAAGCAATGAGTCATTTAATCTCCTGTGTATACAGTTACTGAAAATAGCACTGCTGGGTGAGAAGACCCCATACGGTGCACATTCAGAGGTTTTTATAAAATGCTCAAAGCCACCTGAGCCCACCGCAGAAAAAGCACTTAGAAGCATAAGGCGGCCTAATGGAGCCCAGAAAGACCAACGTCATCACTCATTTCTATCAAGTGTAATGATCCAGCGAGGCACAGAAGTCTCATGCTAACAAAAAGCCTTCAAAATCATCCCTGATCTCCTTATAGCTCATCTCCAACCTCCCATAGTTAATCAGAGCAAAGCGGGATAATGACAGCGGCGATTTGAGGGTATCTGTGATCATCGATGTGAGAGACTCATTCTGACCCCAGATCAGCATGCAACCTTCGTAGCCCTGCCTGGCACTGATATCTACACCAGAAAAGAGGCAAAAATCTGGGTTTTGCTGTTGAGATTCTCTCCATAGTTGAGGTTTCACACTGAATCCAGGGGCTGTTTGTCGGAGATAACCATACACCTGTGGGTTTATGCTCAGTGCAATAGATACATAATTGCTTATAAAAAGCTAAACCAAACCAATACAGCTCTGAAGTAGATGTTGTTTGCAGAGGAAAAACAAAAGAGCCTTGTATAACTGGCTATTTATAGGCAATGTTATATTGGTTTTGCCTCTAGAATTGAATAATGTACTGTACATCTTGATCATTTGACAAACACTCAGATCATCTTCATAAACAGGAAAATAAAAGGCAGAAATATTAAAAGAATACACAGCAGCATACAATTCTTGAAGTCTAAAATAACCCATCCAACCAGAGAACTGCTCTAGAGAATGGTGATATTAAATTTTCATATTTTTCAAAATAGGTGTCCCTTTTGTTGTTCTGTGTCCATAATGTTATCAAAACTATAAAGTAAAAACTATACTAGCTTAAAAACGGCACGATTTTCTAAATAAATATTAGTGTATATTAATATCAAGGCAATATTCAGTATGAAAATATAAAAATTGTCTCAATAAATAAGCTACTAACATAGAATAAAAATGTATGAGGTATATACTGTATGTGGCAACACATACATTTTTCATTGTATTATATTATGATGATAGATTAATATAAATACAAGGAACATTATAAGTCGTGCTAAAAGTTTACATACCCCTTGCAGAATGTGCAAAATATTAATAATTGAAACAAAATAAGAGGGATGTTAAAAAAATGCATGTTATTTAGTACTGTCCTGAATAAGCTTTCACATAAAAGATCTTTACACATATAGTGTAATTATATTTATCAAAAAGACTAAATATATAAGTATATTTACTGTTATTTCAATTAAATTTATTAATTTACTAAATTTTTAATTGAATATTAATAGTGCAATGTCATTTATTTTGTATCAACGTAATTTATGCATCCAAGGGTTAATGCTGAAATTTATAAAAAAAACACAAAATGAACACAAGGAAACCAATATAACTAATTGCTTATTTTAACAAACAAAGGTTCCACTTCAGTTTCAAAAACACAAAGCGACACTGTGACAACCAGTGCATGCTGGGATTGTTCCACTCATTCTATTCAGGCCTAGTCGTCTCGGTTCACAGGCCCGCGTGAAGCGCCGTTGATGTGGGCTACGTCATCCCCGTCCCTCCGGGCACGCTCATAAGTATTCTGACTACAGCTGCCTGGCACCCAACTCTGCACTCTTCACTGTGAGAGACGGATGACGAGGACAAAAGAACCAGAGAGGGGGGCTTCATTAATTTGTCACCTCCAGCAGGGACCATGTTTATCTGGCTCGTTGAGGGTGTGAGGGTGTCTTGAAGCTGGGCTGGAAAAGTACTGAATAAAAAGTGTGTTTGAGGCAGAGGGGGTCCCTCGTTTCCTCCCAACAGCCCATATTATGAATTCTGACTAGTGTTTTTGTCGTTTTAAGCATAAATCTAAGTGTATCTATTGAGCTGTTTAAAATAAGAAAGCAACTGCGTAAAAACAAAAAAAAACAACAACTCAAGTTATATTCTCTGAAAATAAGAACTAATATCTTACACTCTTAAAAGATACAGTGTCTTTGATAAGAATGCATAATATATCAGTACCGTATCGGTTATCGGCCGATTTAACAGTATCAGTCAATGCTGGATATTTCATTATTTCTGCTTATTTCCCCAATTTTTATATTTAGAATACTTTTGCTGTCATCTTCCAAAACACTCATCATTTAACAACATTGTTAAATGCAAATCTCAAAATGAATAAACATTTTTCATATTACCGTATTGGCCCGAATATAAGATGACCCTGATTATAAGACGACCCCCCTTTTTCTAGATGTACCTTTTGGAAAAAGGCTTTTTAAAAACCAAATCTGTTTTTTTCTCAGTAAAACACATTTTGTCTTCAATTATTTTCATATTGCATATTTTTCCTATTTTAATTTTTGTTTTAAAAGTATGGAAAAAACTGGTAAACTGTACCAACAATCACATAAAAAAAATATACACTTTTTGATATACCATTAAAAAATAAAAAAAGGTAGCCCATCTGAATTAGGACATTTAGGCTATCCATCTAATAGTAGCCCACCAAAATCTATTAACAGTAGAAGTTAAATCCTACTGTAGTCTTCAAATCTGGTTACTGTCTTACTTTTTAAAATCACAAAGGGAGTTTGGTCGCGATCTTTATAACACGCATTTATGTATTTCATGGCACACTCGTTTTATGCGAATTTGGCACCACATATTGTTGTGGGTGTATTATTGACATGTCAAAGTCTAGACCCTGAATATAAGACAACCGTGTTTTTTCAGATGTATTTCCAAGAAAAAAAACGTCTTATATTCGGGTCCATACGGTATACACAAATTGCGTGATGTAATTCAAGTATCTTATAAAAATATTTTTTTGTATTTTAATCCTTCATTTATCTAGACAAAATATTGAATTTTAATTCAAAACATTTAATTGGTTATAGCCATAATAAAAACTATTAGATTAAATTCAGACACTTTTAACACTAGTGCAACTCAAGTTTTAAAGGGATAGTTCAATCAAAAATTTAAATTCTTTCAACATTTACTCACGCTCAAGTTGTCCCGAACCTGTATGACCAAACAGATGATGGTAGCCATTGTCTTCCATAGTATTTTTTAATCATACTATGGAAATCAATGGCTACCGTTGACTGTTTGGTTACCAAGATTCTTCCAAATATATTCTATTGTGTTCAGTAGAGGCTAGAAACTCATACAGGTTTAGAACAACTTGAGGGTGAGTAAATGATGACACAATTTTAATTTTCTGGTGAACTATCCTATCCCTTTAAGTTTGTTAGAGTTTTTTTTACTGAAAAACCAAAAATGCATGTGATTAATATCAAACAAATAACATCAGGATTTTATAGATTCCATTTCCTTTCTGCACTTCAGCGCTTGGAAAAGTCATTTTATTTCCCACGCAAGCACATGTGCACAGCCGCATGCACACATGCACAAGCGGACACTATCTGCACACGTGAATATCATCAAACTCAACCCACACTGCAGCTTAACAGCAGCACGATTCCTAAAGGCTGTATAAATTATAGTTTCTATAGTAACAGCAGACAATGCACAATGTGTCCAGTAAAAGACCACTGTTATCATGGATCCCCCACAGCAGGCCTCCTCCTGTTCTTCTGCTCTGAGGACCCATTGTCTTCCCCGGTCTTTTGCTCTAAGGTAGGAGTTCAATCCCAGCAGCTGTGTGATGCTCAGCTGGTCTTGTTCCACACTTTCCACTACGCCTTGGAAGAGCGAAGAACTCACTTCAAACATCCATGCCAACTGTCAGGCATGTGGCAGTGACCGACTGACCCTGTTCTACTCATGCTGAGGTAATGTGTGCTTTGGGCAGTGTCACCAAACGGGCCAGAACAAGGATCTGCAAAACCACATACATTCAAAATCAACAAGTCTATTGGTTGACTCAATGGCCAAATATGTCATCACAAGTCTGACTTACATCGCTGCACAGGAAAGGAGTCTTTATTATAAGCACAAAGACTATAAACACAGTAAAACATGATTATAAAGCAGGCACATGATGACTGAATGGATGCTCTTGTGTTGTGACTGAAAGATCATGACAGTGGCTGCTATTGTTTAAAAGTGTCCTAAAAAATCCAACATTCTTCATGAAATTGGGAGGCACTTTAAGTTTATTGCCACATGAACAAACAAAGTGAAACATCCCCCATGTCAGAAAAAACACAAACACACAATAAAATGTGACACAGGCATGCCTAAAAATAACAAAAAGTGCAAAGAATGTAAGGGGGAATAATACTGTAGGGTATCAGACCGAATCAGGCAATTTAAGATTTGATCAAGAACATAGTTGAAACCCGAGGAGCCGAATTCCACAGAGGCCCAAGACACAGGATGTTCGTAAATCAGATACTGGCGCCACAAGCCTGAACCAACTAGCAGCTTTGAGTAGCTCACAGCATTTAAACAAAAGAACACTTATTGACAATTCCAAGGAGATTGTCAATTTTGGGGGCAAGTAATCAAGATTAAATGGTCAGAGATGCACAGCATGACCATCACATGTAAACCAGTGACAATCACGAGCTCTTTGGATTGACTTCCCCCAGCTCGAAGACAGAGAACAGACTGAGATTCCTTACGAGAGACCTCTTAATCTCTGGTCTTCACAGAATATGTCCTCATTCACAGAATGGCACAGAAACTGCCTTTCCATGCACCAAAATGAACTCAAAAGGACTTATAAACTAATATCAGTCCATTGCTTAGCTCCATATCATGTATGTAACTCACACATTAGACTATCATGTTTTAATGATGTATTGTGTATGTCTTTTTGATAACTACTGAATAGCTTAAGGGTTCATATTCATATTCATGTGTAGTGTGTGTGTTTGAATCTTCTTGCTTGAAACGTTTCTTCCAATCAATTCTTTGTCAAATGTATCATATTCTTGTTATAGAAATCATGTCCAAAATTATACTCTGCAAGAGCGGGGAAATTCGGACTATGTGAGTAATAAGATAACACGTTGATTTATGTATTGGGAGGAGAAATATACAACACCTCAAGCAAAGACGATATCTAATTGGTCAAAACACCATTTGAGAGGTGTCCAAAAGCCAGTTTAAATACTCAGGACACCATCATATCACACCCCCTTTTTCCCCTTCTATCTTTTGAGTAATAGCGGAGCTATGTGCTTTCAAGTCATCGCTTTTAGCCATGCGGCTTTTTAGTCATAGCTTTGAGCTATGCTTTTTAGTCATCGCCTTTTGAGCTAGTTAGCTTTTTTTGGTCATGGCTTCTAGCCGTGCTTTTCAGTCATCGCTTTTTGCGCTCTTTGAGCGTGCTCTGGCTTACACGCCAGCTCCTCCAAAACCATGAGGAGAAACGCCACCTAGTCTCGTCAACCTTTACTTATATTTCTTTACTTTAGTTTATTTTATTTCCCGTTGAGAGTTTTGTGTTCCAAGTTAAGTTTTGCCTAACGCCACATCTCCGAGTCCGACCTCGAGTGCCATCTAAAAACTTAAACCAGCCCACAACTCCACACCATCAGCCAACGCCCAACCACTGGCTTCCCAAGACTGAACTTCCAGCCAATCAGCAACCTCGGGAAACCCCTTTCGGCAACCACACAAGGAAGGGAACCCCGGACACAGGAAACCAAGTACCTCCAGATACTAGCTGAACTGGTGCACTTAATATAATTTTAACTAGGGATGCCGCCGATCCGCCTTTTTCGCCTCCGATACCGATTCCGATACATAGGGTTTGGTATTGGCCGATACCGATTCCGATCCGAAAAGAGTGAAGTTTTTTTTCCCTCATTTAAATAAATGTAGAAATTATATATCTCTGTGTGTGGAACTGATAATCATTCTTTCAAAATCTACTAGATACAGAATACTTCATTATAAAGAAAAATAAAATAAACAATTATGAAAAAATATAGACCTATGTATATTTATAATCTATGACAAAAATGTATCATAAACTAGGTTAGTGGATAATTCGGCAGCTAAAGTTATTCTAGAAAAATCAGTGCACAATAATTTTAGAAATCCAAACATTTAGTGAAAAAACTATTTTGTGGGGAACAAATAAAAGTGTTGCACTAAATATGGTAAAATGTTCTGATAGTCAAAAACAGGCATTTATATTTAAGCCCCCGACATCAATCTCATATGAGTAAAAACACTTTAGTTAATTTATTACTAAACGGGTCAATATTTGAACAGGAATGTGTGTTCAGCAGGATCATTTGGCCCAACTTTGGTATTAATGGATGATTTATTTCATATTTTATCCACAGACTTAAGACTGCAAAGCACTTGAATGTTATCTAATGGCAAATACTAAAATGTCACACTATTTTCATCTTCATTGTGTCTGAAGGCAGAAAGAAACTGTCAGAAGGCCTGAATTGCACTTGACCACTGATAACCTCTGAAAGGCACATGAAGAGTATGTAATCTCAACCTCATATCCTCATAAATGTCACTGTGTGAAATGTCTGTTCATTATTCAACTGCTATTAAATAAAAATTATGATAACCATTCTTTCAAAAGAAAAATAATAGAGAGAAAAGGCTTTTTTGTAATTTGACATGCTTTTTCAACTACAGTCCATATTCTGGTTAAGCCTTTATTCAGAAAAAGACTATTGAAATATTTCTGTATACATAATTTATTAATTTAATACGATGATTAATACATACACTTCCATTTCCCATGATTCTCTTCTGTAAATAATAGAGATGCTCACTCTCGCCATTCATTTTTAGTAATTCTGCAGAGATGAGTTTGAAAATGGGCTTGACTAGAGGGACAATTCTGAGTGATATTTGGATGTTTTGCTGTAATACTAGACACTGAGCCATATTTACAAAGCAGCAAAGAGAAGATGGGCAAGGCAAAACTAGAGTTAGAATGATGAACATCCTTATATGTGGAGACAGGAGCTTGAGGCCTAGGTAAAAAAAAAACTGTGTGAGAGTATCTGAGGATAACGCAGCACAGCTGGCTAAAAACCAACACAAACCCAGATCAAATGTCATATGACATGAATCCTCTTCCCTGTGCCACAGCAGCTTAAAAATGCAATACCTTTCAGTTTACAGTTCGTGTTAATAGAAGAGAGAACACATTTACTTAGAGGCTGTCAAATGTAGGAAGCTTGTTAGGGGAGGGGTGTTGTATAATCGCATATTTTGCTGTCATACTTCTAAGGAAGTCGATACTTCACTCAACCTCACACTGTTCCTGTGTCTTCAGTGGAAGTCAAAAAAAAAAGGATGTTTTGGAAAATTTATTGGACATGTAAATATATTAAGAGTTCTGATTTGTCGAAAAGCGTATGGTTTTCTGATAAAAAAAACTAGGCATTAAAGAGCCCATTATACAACCCCAATACATTTACGTTGGTCAGTGAAAACTTTGGCTTTGTACTTTTGTCAATTAAATAAAAGTTAAAGAGAATGAACAAATCACAGATTCTTGATTTTATTGCATTTTTACAAAACGTCCCAACTTCTCTGGAATTAGGGTTGGGTATCATTTGTGTTTTTTTTTCGATACCGGTGCCAAATCGATACTTTTAAAACGATTCCGGTGCCTAAACCGATACTTATTAAAAAATTAAAAAATAAAAATTCCCCCAAAAATGATGGATTGGCCATTAGCACTATAAACACATGATGTTTGTTTCATTCATACTGGACGCCAGAGGGCGCCATCGCACAGAAAATCCACATATCCAGTCACAGAAGTAGCGGAACTCATGACCCTCCAGGAAATCCCTTAAATGGACAAAGGCATCGCTATTATAGCTATAACTGAGTAAACAGAACATATAAACTTTTTGAATGACAAAACAAAGACAACAAACACTCGACTGCGACAATATAGTTTATCTGTGTTATTCAAGCCATCTCTGGTATTTTCATAATAATTAAGTATATTTATAATCCATTGCTAATCGATGTATTCTTTTTAAAGGTGACATATCATGAAAATTGACTTTTCCGGTTTTAAGTGCTATAATCAGGTCACTGGTGCATCTACCAACCAAGGAAACATGAAAAAAAAGATTAACCCAATAACTTTGTTTAGGTAAGACTTTTTCTGCAAGAGTCTGAGAAAACAAGCGCGTCTGATCTCGCTCCCATAGTGACGTTGCAAAGGGATCTCATTATAATATTACCGCCCCTTAATCTGTAAAATTCCACTCAAGGCACCGTCATTTTGATTTCGCAAGTGACAACGGTGTACTAGTTCTAATGCCATGGCGAAAGTTTGAGCAAAACATGCTAACTGTTCTGTCTTTGGCGCACAGAGACGAGCACAGAAACTATTTAGGAGTCACAGCCTCAGAGGAGGACAAGGCAGAAAGCAGTGGTTTATTGATTATTACTGTAATTGCTGATGCCAAACATCTAAAGATAAACAAGCCAACATATCCCAGCTGTTTGCCCTCCACAGAATAACCGACTGTTTTTTAACGGTGTGTTGTTAACGTAACGTGTGTGAATGAGAACATAGTTTTGTACTCACATGCTGTGACAGCCGCTTTCTGTCCCTGTGCTTCGGATCTCAGAAAACCATATATCAGAAGTTTAAACTCGTATGGTTTAAAACGCATGATTTCAGCACGATAAACATGATAATCAGAACCAAAACAGATGTTTTTAGCAGATACGAGCTGTAATGGTGCAGCTCTATTCTGGAAAAAGTGGGCGGGGAGCAGCAGCTCATTTGCATTTAAGAGACAGGCCGGAAAAACAGCGTGTTTCTGCTTCCACACAAAATAGGCATTTTCAAAATAATATAAAAATGATCTGTGGGGTATTTTAAGCTGAAACTTCAAAGACACATTCTGGGACACCCGAGAGACTTATATTACATATTGGGAAAAGGGGCATAATATGTCTCCTTTAAAGTAGCCTATGGAACAGATTTCTGCTCGTTCTGTTGAAAAAGAGCCACATCAGGGGTTGATTCCAGAAAGGCACGGTAACTTTACCGTCAGCTAAACCTGAAACTTACGGGTTGTTAACCCAAAACCTTGCTACTCAGGTATATGTGGTTCCAAAAACGCGTCCGGGAGTAAGTTCATTCAACTCAGAGTATGTTCCTGGTTAAGACTCAAGACATTCTCAACAGAGCGACGAATCGATGAGTCACTATGGAAACGGATGCTAAGAAAAAGCGCTCCATGCTGTTTCTTTCTTCTTCTTTTGTTCAATGTTCGTTTACATACTTTGCATATCGCCACCTAATTGATGGTTATGCAATCATTTTATTTTTTACCGTTTAATCTTTAATCCCTGAGAATATGAATTATATTGTTTGTTTAATGCAAATTATATATTATGTCATATCAGATATGTATTTTGATTTAGGATTTAGACATTATAGAAAACGCTGATCCATGTGTGAGATGATCATATAAAATGTAATAAATAAATATACATAATATAATAAATTAAACATTACCTTGTCATAATGTTTTATAATTTATACAGATAACTGTTATTTATGCCAATAAAATAAATATAATAACCATATTAGAATATTACCTTATTTATATTAAAATTTTTAGCGCTTCTCATTAAATATCATCAAATATATATATAGATAGATATATATATATATATATATACTATATAATAAAGGCATATTCATATAGCAAGATTATATACTGTGGTGCGCGGTTTTTTTCTGTCATGCCCAATGAAGGCTCAGCAGTAGATCACAGAGAGCAAGTACTATGGTCTTACATACCCTGAAAGTAACTCCGATTTGGAACCGAAAGTGAGGTTATCGCTCACTTACCCAAACATAACAGGGTTGTCACATAACTGCTTTTGGAATACCCCCACAGTCACAAAAGGAAGCAAGTGTGGTCAGGAAAAAGGCTATAATGTTCTCTTTTGTTGGACAATAGGTTTAGAAATGTGATTACAAGGGAAGTTTAGCTTTAGGCATTATAATTTTAGAATGTTTAGCTTAGCTAGCTAATGGTGTCTACCTGCTGCCATCAGAGCAAGTGCATTCACGCGCTCCTCAGATGCTCTCATTTCCAGAGTCGGAATGTGAAAACAATATGGACACTACAAAGTTATGTTGTACACTACAAATGTTACTACAAAGATGTGTTGGATTTGTACTATTAGACTTTTCCGACTTGAGTTCACGTGCATTTTCTAAGTCTGGAAATTATTTTTCACGTGCGGTGCCGGTGATGATGCTTCTTACGTCCGTTTCGGAGAACTAGAGGACAAATATTTCAATCGATCGCACCGAAAATCTGCGTTCTGATTCGGTTCTAATACATACCGGTTACATAGGTACCAGTGCCATATTGGTAAAATGGATCAGAGTGTCAAAAATTATATAAATACTGTTCAGTTTCTTGCACAGACCGATCGTGTCTTAAGACCTCAATGTATCGTCACGAGCCGCAGGGTTTAATTTGGTTGTGACTGTGTGTTAGTTTTTTTTTACTCTCCGAAGCCGTGGAGCCCATTGGACTGCCATATACGACTGATAGACTGCAACGGTTTGAGTTAAAAATCTTCGTTTGTGTTCTACTAAAGAAAAAAAGTCTCCTACATCTTGGATGCCCTGCAGGGGGTAAGCAGATAAACATCAAATTAAAAATTTTGGGTGAACTATTCCTTTTAAGCAACGTCACTCCAGGGAACAGCTGTCCTAAACTAACATGCAGTAAAGTTCAAGTTCATGCAAGTTCACATGCAAGTTCAACAGTAAATGTGGATTGTCACTGAGGGGCTATGCCAGTCCCCTACAATTGTTAAGCCACTGAACTAAGTTTCACTTGATTTGGTCTCTCTTTATTCAGACAGCGCTGACCAGTACCACACAAATAAGACATGGCTCTAGCGGAAAATAATCCTATTAGCTTTGGAAAATAGGAAATGAACTGAATTAATAAAGCTGTCACTGACCCATGCGGACACTTGAAGGTGAATCTCTAGAATGATTCAGCAGTCCGCTTAGCCCGATCATTGGTGTGTGTGGTGTGTGTGTGTGTGTGTGTGGTGTGTGTGTGTGTGTGTGTGTTGTGTGAAGATGCATGAGAAAGACAAGAACGAGGATGGAGAAAGACATTTGCCTCTTCATTTCTGTCTCTCGTGCACTCTGCCAACTGGACATAACTAGAACATTGCTAAAAAAAGACGCCAACATTTTGACTTGTGCCAGGCATATGCAGATGAAACACTGAAACAGTTTTTTGTTTTGAGGACTGAAAAGACATTTTAAATTAAAGATGGCATGTCACTTTCAGCTTCAAAGCATCCAAGCAAGAAAAAAAACACACTTGATGCACAACCTCCAGACGAGATTAAATTATGTCCTAAAAATACAATGAAAAATTAAGATGATGAAATCTGATAATCAGAGGTTTGATGTGGTGCATTTAGGTCAGGCAAAAAGCCAAATCCTGAATTAGTGGTGCTCGCTAAGACAAATATCATAAATACTACATACTCAGGGTGTAAAACTAAAAAAAAAAATTTAACCCTATTAAACTTTAGTGTAACTTACTGGTTTGTGCTATGAACAGAAATGATATCTTGAATTGCAAAATTGTTGAATAATGTTATAATATAAAATAATTAGGGCTGCCACTAACGATTATTTTTATATCGATTAATATATCGACTAATTTATCGATTAATCTAAACGATTAATTTCCCACAAAAAATCAACAATTTTACTTAAGAATATTTTATTAAACTATATTTTATTAAACCAAATGAAATACAAATTTCTATGAAATCCTTTTTTTTTAAGCAAAAGTAAAGAGAAGAACACTTGAACTTGCAAGAAGCAAGTGTCCATCTTATAGTCCAAATCACTGAAATCAAAGTTCAGTATTATAGTGACAACATATCCACATGTTCTAGTCTACTACTAATAAAAGTATAATCAAAAAACACTTTTTAAAGGAGTATTTACCAGAAATGTTATTTACCAGAATTTATTTAGGAGAAAAATGTAAATGTGCAGTATTTCTGAAAAAAAATATATACTTTTTTTTTTTAAAGATTAAAACGTAAAAAACTCATTAATTTAGACAGGCTTGTTGATAATTAAAATTCAATTTAACCATTAAAACAGAGTATAGAAAAATGAAAATGGAAAAAAAATTAATTTGGAAATAAAACGGATTTCATAGTGCCCTATAATTATAATACATTTTTTTGTGGTAATAAAAATAGATGTAAGTGAACAATAGCCTTTAAAATTACTTAAAATACATATATAACAGCAATGAGGAAATAATAATTAGTTCAAAATAAAGTATCAAAAGCAAGAAATCATATGGTTTTATTGAACAAAACTGTTAAAATACATAATGTATTATAAACAATAGAGCTAATGTACATTAAACATTACATCAAAGGCCTGCAGAGGGCGCCAACGGCCTGATGATTATTTTTACATATTGCTGTACTAATCCTTGTTTAATATTGACCAAGCACCATTTAATTCAAATGTCCACTTAATCTTTAATATTTGGCCATTTCTTTAGGACAGAAATGTTATAGCCACTGTAATTAAATGAATATGTGGACATCAAAACGTGTAAACTCAGAGTGAGGGTTTGAGCTTTTATTTTGAAACCGCGATGTATTCTCCTGAGTTTTGCGTAGATTTTAAATGATTTACTTTACAATCGGTAAAGGGCACGGCGTTCCCAGGATTTTTTTTTTTGAACGTTATAAGAAACACCCACAACGCACAACAACATGTAACACATGTAAATGAGCCGCTGTGTGACGCACGTACTTAACCTACACGCATGTAAATAATTAAAGTGCATATACTGTATTAGAACTGCATCGCATATAATTATTTAATTAAATCGTAGCATTGTGAATTCACATTTGATTTTTAATGGTTTTAATTTAGTGGTTAAACGGATCGTAAATCTCACGGTTCGGATCACATTACGGTTTTGACCCACGGATCGGATCATTTTTCAGATCAGCAAGAAAAGAAAAATATTTCAATTTAACTTGCTTTCCATTTATTACTTAAAGCGAAGTACTTCTTTGATACCACAGCAAATACTACTAAACTAACTAAGAAAGTTTAAACATGATAAAAGAGACAAGAGAACAGCCAGTAAAAATAAGAACAAATACACAAATTACAAGCATAGATAAATACAACAGAATGTTACAAATAAAATAATGTTGGTAGTATTCAGGTACAGAAATGTAATAAATTAAGTGTAAAATAACATCATAGTGTTCACTGTATAAATGAAATATAGATTTTATCACAGCTGTTTTGTTGTTTGATCATTAATGACAGCAGCAGTATTTATAGGCCACTGTCCCTTTAAGACCTGATGCACGGATCCGATATAATGATACACTTCACATGCGTAGAGAACAGCGCACGAGTAACGAATTGAGTTCCCGTTCACCTTTTCTCTCTGGAATTGTTTAAAATTCGCTTGCTTGTGTAAATACGAACAAATGATAAACTTATACTCTATTTATGGTTAAATTTTGCAATTAATCCGCGGATCACATGCGTGTCAAACCGTGGGGCTTGGTCCGTACGGATCAACTACGATCCATTTAACCACTAGGTTTAATATATCATGTAGCCTTGGGAAACAGTCTAATAATGTGTTTGATGGATTCTCGTCCGTGAAATGCGCCACTTCCAGTGCTTTTTACCTGTCAGAAAATAAAATAGGTAAACAAATCTCATCAATTAACATCGAGGGAAAAACCCAAGTAATTTTCCGAGCAGGTCGGTTTCTACTCAGGCATTTTCAGTTGTAAGATGTAAAAATATAGTTGGCTTTTAAAATCAGCTGTAGTTTATGAGGGTGCTTTCCTGTTATCTACAGTGCTTCTGGGTTTGACAGGAGGGCGTTGACTTCATCCCTGCTAAAGCACAGCTGTATGTCAGGACAGACCCCGAGGAGGACAGCACCCTTTATAAGGCATAAGGATTTGGCTTTTCAAAGCAGATTACATGTCACAGCTGACAAAATCTAAAAATCAGACATCATCTGAGGGAGAATATGTCATACATGACAACATCCAAGGACCTCAAGTCAATCAGCCAATGACATTTCAGAACGAATCCACCACAACCAATCAGATTTCCGCACACCTTCTAACTGCTATGCAAAGAGACAAGGAAAAACAAAAACATTGAGTTCATCAGCTTATGTTTTAGGGATAAACCACCGTAATACTAATCACAGGGCTGAGAGATTGTGATTGTGTCACTATGCATTAACTGTCTGCAAAACGGATGTACGAGGGGTGTCCTCTGTGCGGTCAAATTCAAACAGACTGTTAATCAGGGGGGATGATGGGAAAGTATCCCTACTGATGACAGTTAAAAGCACATGTCACTGTTCAGGAAGAGAGAGAGTGAAGAAGAGAAGATGCCAAGTCATTCACTTCAGATTGCCTTTCTCCAGAAACTGAACAAAACACAAGCTCTGTTCCAAAACCTAGTCAGCTACCTAGACAGCATTTGAAGGCACCACAGACACACTCCTGATGCAAAATATGTTCCAAAATCTATATTATACTACCTTTAAAGTCCGCATGAAATGAAAATTGACTTTATTTACTTTACTAGCGCACATTGCTAGTCTTGATGTAATGTAAACAATTAATCCGTGCAAGTTAATCCGCTGAAAAAAATTGTCTTCGTAATCTTTAATTAAAATATGAACATTGAATTCCGCTCTGGAATGGCATTCCTTTTCTGATGACGTCAGTTTGACGGCTTGGGCAGAATATCCTTAAACACACCCTTCTAACCGTTAGGTTGCTATGAGTGAGAGACAGAGAGGAGGAGCGCAAAAATAAAACCATGCCCTCTATTCTATATTCCGTTTCAGCTGGAAATACGTCACTACACTGAAATAAAGTTGGCAGCAACTTCCGGTTCACGTAGACTTTAAAACAACAAATTTTGACAATTTTGAAGGCAGCAGCGCATTTATCAATTTGTGGATGAGGCAATCCCAGAATGCACAGCATCCAAGATGGAAAACTAGTCGAGAGAAATACCAATGACAGCTGTACATAAATGTATTCTATTCTTTTTGTGTTGCATATTAGGGCTATGAAATACTGCAAATATGCAAATCGCAAAATGCATATTGCAACGGCTTGCAATAACTGACTAATTTTATAAACACAAGACATTATCTTATATGTACTGCATTATTTAACATCACATTTTTCTTCAATATCACGCAGCAAATAATTCCGCTTAGAAAGCAGCTGCCGGTTCACTAGGTTTTGGAACAGAGCTAAACTACTCAATCAGAATGTAAGAAACATAAATCAATACCAATGATACAAAAAACATGAAAATAACAGTATTGGACACCATTTATAAACCTGATTATGCACCCTTAATTAAATTCAAATGTTGTATCAGCCACACAAACCTACTTTCCACTTGATGTAGCCAATGCGATTTCATTACCATGTACTTGTTAACATAGAAGAAGCAATATATTCATTGAGAGTGCTGTTTGATTGTTACTGCTTGAGTGTTAGCTGACAACAAAGAGCATATGTCAGTGGAGAATGATTCTATAGTAACACTGACGCTCTGCCGGCCTCTTGATGACCGCGCTGATTTGATTTAGCTCCCTTTACGGCCGTGACGGGAGCCAAAACCTCTCACTGCCCCCTGTCATACACACAAAGTGACATTAGATAAAACCCAGACCTCTTCCATCCCACTTTCTCCACCTACTAAAAAGATTTTTCTTAAAATACCCCTCCACAGGCCCTAGGGGTCAGACTTTGGGACAGGGATTTGTCTGTACAAGAATACTGGAGCGAGAGAGCCTTTCAAACACACATGAACCTCATAAGCTCAAATATATCTCTGTCAGAGATACCTCAGTGGATTGCAGCTCAATGTGAATCAAGATACATCTCCATAAAGATAAATGAAAGCCAGTTCACATCTAAATCAAGTTGGCTAGTGAGACGACAGTCTAACTCTAGTTGTAGCCAAGTGGCTAAGCAATGGATGAAGGCCTCCTGAGTAGGATTATACACCGATGACCACCAAGAGAGGAAAATTCAATGATTATCAGCTGTGAAAACGTAAATCACTAAAGCCTAAAGAAAAACACCAGGACTAAACATTACTGTAAACAGCTTAACAGCAACTCACAAATCTGATGTGCTCAAAGCCATTCCAGAGAACTAAGATTGGATGTTATTAAAGAGCCTGCAGTAAAGCGGCCTCATCTTACTGAACGCCTGCCAAGTTTCACTGAGCTTTTCCTTATCCAGAGAAATTCACGAATATGAAATAACACGCTCTGCTGAAATCACAAATTTTGCCCTCAACTCTACCCTCAAAATCCAAACATCTCCGTTTTTATGATAGCGAATAAATATGCATGAAGCATCAACAATCATTATTCTCACTGTTGAGAGTTAAGAAAAGAATCAAGGATTGTCTATATTGCCATAATGGCCTCTTGTATCAAATAAATACTGCCATAAATGTACTGTATTCAAACAGATAATGTTGCCCGACTCAAATAATTGCAAGTTTGCAACCCTCTTTTTCAAATTCAGTTTAGTGCAGGATAGATTACATATAGTTTAAAATATGAAAATGCTTTCAGACAAAAAAAAAGAATTGTTCAGCTTCTGCAGCATCACGTGACTCAGCAGACTGAGATAAAACTGATTAACCACTGAATATTTGCTTAGAAATGTCAAACAGAGAATAGTTAGCAGAATGTGATCTAATATGCACTACACAACATTTTTGAGAGGCTGAGATTGAAGAGATAAGAGTAAAAAGGGCTGGGAGCTGGGGTGATAGGGAGGGAAAAGGTGGGTTTATTCAGTGAAAAAAACTTAAGAGATGAAATTGAGAAATTTATCACTGCTTTGGCAGCTCTAGGCTCTAACACCCCCCTCCAACAGAGCGTAACCGTGACCACCCACTTTTTCAGTGGTCTTGGTTGCGGAAGCATTTTTCTCTTTCATTTTCCCGGGAGGAATTTCAATAAAATCTTCATTAACGAGTTCTAAGTTCTCAACCAAAACAACCACCTCTGAGATAAATCACAACAGGAAAAACTTTGATCCAAAGCAAAAAATACATGAAAACTGGAAACAAGATGAAAGTACAAGACTAAGTCATTTAAGCACTGCAGATTATAGTAATAAATATTTTGTTTCTTGCACAATATTCTGATATATACAAATACCTCAAATCACTGTCACGTTAGCTTTCAATATAGAAAGTAACCTCAAAAAGAACCATTTCACCTTCTGGAAGTAAACATATGGCACTGTTTTTTTTTTTTTTTTTTTTTTTTTTTTTTTTTTTTTTTTTTTTTTTTTTTTCTGGGAACCATATGAGCTCATGAAATATTGAGCTGGCAGCTGCCAACTTATACCACAGCAGGTTCAAACAGACATCAGGCAGGTTTTCTGATGGCAGCTTGACTTATTTCATGACACAATCTGTTTTAATCACACCCGCTATTAGTAGTGGCAAGATTCATTTCTGCGAATCAGTTCTCTCGAACCAGTTGGTTTCAAAGAACCGGTTATAAAAGAACCTAATCCTACAATGTTCAGATAAAGCCATATGATTGCATCCATGGTGCTATTAATTATGCTGTTTTTACGCTTTAATAATAATAATTAATAATAATAATAGCGTTATATAATTTCATGTGTACCCGTTCAGTTTGATTCAGCAATGATTCTGCTCATTAAAACATAAAACAAGTAAACTAGAACCAATAATTTGAATTAACATTTAAACAATACGACAGTTAATCTACATCTAGCGACATATAAAAATGCAGCTCTGCATACTATGTGTTGATAAAACGTTAAAAATCGCTAAATCGCTAAGACAGATTCCCGTGAAGCTCGAATCGTGAACTGTTTATTTAACCGGTTCACCCGATTCATTGAAAAGATCCGACTCAAATCACGATTGGTTGGAGAAGCGAACTGAAGTCCATAGGTTTGTGCGAGGGATGGATAATTTAGTTTATAATATGAAAATGCTTTCAGACAAAATATAATTGTCCAGCTTCTGCAGCATCACGTGACTCTCGCGCAGTGCCTTACAAACGTATCAAATACAGTATCATGGATATATCAAAACTAAATATGAGCAGATAAATCTTGGTCTCGGATGCAGAGTTAAAACGAGTTATTAATTAGTTCATCACATGCACAATGCATCAAAACAATGACAATTGGTGGTCAACCACAACTAACGTTATGCCTTAAAACTGTAATTTGTAAAAAATTAAAAAAAAAATGCTGCGAAACAGCATGTCGCCACAATGAGCTGTAATATCCACATTTAAATGTGTTGTAATGTCACATTTACAGACCGTACGTTACTCACCGCTCGAGACAGAAAACTTATTCCCAGTGAATGTTATTTAATGAGTTGAGCATTTCCATCCATGCGAACAAAACAGCACTTCTCCTTTCTGTGGCTCGTTGTGCTGATGTGTGCTAAATAATTCAATAATGTTGAATGACAGCGCCACAGAGTTTCCCGACTGAAAGCATGCAGCACGACAGCAACGGATCAAAAATCATATGTAGTACACTCGTAGAGATTTGTAGCGCGCCCTCACTGCCGCCACGGACCAATCAGAAGGCAGCGCTGCGGTAGTGGGCGGAGCCTACCTGTTTTGTCATATTCACCCTTGACTGATTTGAGGCTTGTCTAAAAACACATTGTAGTGTGCCACATCAGGGGCTGGCATTAATGGGGTATGTGCTCAGCTGTCAGAGTGAATCTTAAGCTGCTTAAACTATGTGTCTGTAGGAGTTTTGCATATTTAAAATAGCTCAGTGTGCCTGTAGGCAACATGAAACCTGCACACTATAGAAAAGAGCACAAGCTGCCTGACCACTGACCCACGTAAATGCTGGAATACTGTCTTTTAACAAAAGAGCAGGATATCAGTGTTAAGCTGAGCTTAAAAGTACTGGACATTGGGTTCATTAAATGCACCATGATTATGATTATGAATGATTATACATTAAGTCCTGTACCATATATTTTTACTGTTATAATTAGGACAGGCATAGGTGCACAACTACCATATTTAATAATAAACTACATATTTTACTACTATTTTAAGAACATAAGGAAAATACCAAAGCTGATTTGAAGAATGAAGAAGAAATACATAAGGAAGGCACCTAATGGCATTTTAAGTATTTCTTCATAATATTTAAGAAAATCATTTTATTGTTGTTCTTTATAAAGCAAAGGGATTTTAAGTCTTACTGAATTTTAAAAAGGGGGAAAAGGAAGGGATTCCATTTGAAAACTTGAAAAATTATGAAATTAAAAAAATGTAGAATATAGAGTAAAAAAATGAAATTATACTCCAGTTGTGGTGCATTACTAACACTGGAAGTAACATCTGTAACAGAATTTTGGGCTCTTAAAATTCAGCTTTGCCATCACAGAAATGTTACATTTTAAAATATATTCAAATGGACATTTTTTTTATTTTAAATTGTAAAAATATTTCACAATATTACTGTTTTTACTGTATTTTTAGTCAAATAAATGCAGCCGTGGTGATCATTAAATTCAATAACATTAAATCTGAATTATTCCAAACTTTCAAATCTTACAAATGCAGTTCTACCTGAAGTTTAGGTAGACACTGTTAATCTTACATACCCCTCATCAACATTCATGTCAAGATCAGTAATTTAAATTTCAATGATTGACTTTAAAAGCAAGTTTTATTTGAATTGGAATGAATGCAACCAAAACATTTGGGACTGGACTGAGTTTCACTGTATTAGTATGTCATTTTAAAGACAATGTGGGCAGATAAGAGATCAATTAAAAGGATTAATTATGCATGACATATCTCTCTCATTTATCTTTTTATCTGCAAAACACACAGATCTGTTCCCCAAGCTGAAGTCTTTGCTGTAGGTGGAAGAAATGTGCCTTACAGTCGCTGCACTTTATAGCAAAATCAGCAAGACCACATTAAAGTTTGAGCACCTGATTTAGGTACTGTTACTGTGAAAGCCACTTTACATCATGTCTCCAATAATGTCCTTTAAGTCCCAGTCTTCCCGCTGAGCTCATTGTGGTTAAACCTGACCTTGGAGGTACATCGCTCTCACATGGTGGGGTGGGGTGCGGTGCGATGTGTTGTATAATATTCGGAGAGGCTGGGTGCATCCAGACAGGCTTGGACAGTGCAGCACAGACACCTCCACATGCATCCACTCTCTCAGCTGCTGCTCGCCTCATCCTGTAATTATGGCTGTCATCAGCAGCCCCCGACGAGAAGCTATATTTACTGGAGCCCTGTACAAACAGTTCTCAGGCTTACAGGGGCCTGGTACAAAAGAAAAAGCTCTCTCCATTCACTTGCAACTGGTCTTAAACAGGTTAGCCGGTGAAATATGAATGAAAACAGAAGGCTAATGAGCTGAATCAATATGCAGTGAAGGAATGTAACTACTACACTCAACTCTTAGAAGTCTTATTTAGATAATCACTGGTGTTTATATAGGCTAGAGACTGGACATGCACTTATACATAACAGTCCACTCGTCCTGTCTTGGTATTTAATGCTGTTCTGCGTTGTAAATATAGACTGAGCAGGAATCATTCACACGCATTTGTATAGCTCTGTTCAGCAAACATGTCTCATCTCAGGTATTTGCAATCACTTCCATTGAAGAGACAAACAGAAATAGGTTACAGCATGCCACTGGGGTCAAGAGGTTACGAAAAGCAGCCAGACAAGCGCTGCTGAAGATCAGTATGTGTGAAGCGGTTGATAGAATGATCCCTTTAACAATTTGGAAATATTCTGTTACTAGCTTTGTAAATGACAAACTGGTAGATCTCCATAGCAATCATATAATAATGCACTAAAGAAAAACTATGTTTTTTCATGTCGGTCACACTACATGACCTGATTTGGTCATGTTTTACAATATTAATATTTTAACAAAACTGTTTCACTGCTTTTATCCTTTGAGAAATAAAAAATAAAATATTATGTCAACCTACCAACTAAGGTTTTCTCTTGAGGAATGTAATAATTTTAATGATGCTTTTATTCCTTCATGATTTAATTTGTATCACACACTGTTATGGCCCCCCAGAAATATCAAAATGAATTAAATTAAATTAACAACATCATAGAAAAGGTGTATTCAAGTCATTGTATGTATGAAGTACATTTGAATTACAAATTAATTTCTATGTATTTACATATATTAATTTAGCACAGTTATTCTCAACAAGGGGGCCTCAACAAACTTCCAGTGCGGCCTCAATATGACTTAAAAATAAGACAAATAATATAAAAAAAATTTATATAAAATATTATTTTACTATAAAAAAAACACACTAATATTTCAAATATGAAAACAAGCAAAATAATCAGCAATCAAGAGATTTCTTATTTTAATTTCCCCACAACAAGAAGCTTTTTTTTCTCTGAAAACCTAGAAGATTTAGGTAGTCTAATTTTAAAAGCGTTTAAACAATTTCTAGACCTAGAAAAGTCATTTAAATGAATAAAATCTTAAAACACTTTGAGTATTTTTCTAATGAATATATATTTTTAAAATTGTGAGCTAAAATATTTCTAAAATCCAGTCAAAACAAACTCATAAGTAAACCACAAAAAACTTGAAAAATCATGTAAATGTATTGGTTAATTGAATGGAAACCTCTTATGGAATCCCTCAATTTAATTTATAGAAACTAGGAGTTTCAGGACTTCAAATATCGTTGGGGTCAAAAAACGTAAAGTAGAAAGCTCTCTATTGTGAGTTTTGTATGGGTAGGAACCACTAACATATTCTTGTAAAACGTATAAATCTAGTTCTAAGTAAATTGTCAGGCAGTAAATTTCCCCTTAAACCCTTTGAAACTGCAGCGCCGCAAAACTGTGTATATTTCATGGCCTTCAGTAAGCCTGAGTTTTTAGATTATAGGCTGCCGTGCCCTGTGGCTAATCTCCTGCCTTTGGTCATAATGACAGGCTCTGATGCAGGTAGCGGCCCACGGTGCCAAACCCACACAGCTGTCTGTGGACAGCCGGCCTCCAGGTGTTCGGTAAGCTGCTGTCTGCATAATAGGTTCACGGTAAGATTGAGATCAGTTCTGTCGTGGCAAATGACATAAAGAAACAAAATCAACCAGGGTATGGTGGATCATGTTTTCCTATTGAATGGTGGTTCAGAGCAAACCGGGAAGTGTTAGTGCTCATCTGTCAACCTCTCCACATTGTGTGTTTTCACCCGCCGTGCAGCACAAGAATACAGTCGTAGACTCGTGTTTGTGGAAAGCGCTTCTTGTTTAGTCTAAAGTAGGTCAATGGAGACCTCCGTCATGTGGTGTTGAGGAAAGAACACACCATAATGCACAACCCCCCACACAACAGTCATTGTACACAACACCTGAATCTCTCATTGAGCTGCCTTTTAAAAACACTACTCTGGCTGCTCAAAGAAATAGAACAATCAGCAATTCCATGTACTTTTGCTCTCACCCTGAGGCCATACAGTTTGTTCTGTGCGCTCGAGGGCATGTATCCTGAGTCGCTATGACCAGGTCATGGCTTCTTCCTTCTGACACATTTGCCCTGAGCATCATACGCTACATGGATGAATAAACCGTATGCACGCAAGCTGCAGCAAGAGGGGCTAATGCCTCCAATCTGCATAAGCCTGAACCAACCAACAAGCAAAAATCAAAGTATGGCTGTAATTCTGAGGAAAAAAATGACTGGGATTTCAGAGTCAGCATCAAGGTGCTCACACAAACCTCACATCTCACTCCCTCTTTCACTAACCAATAATTTCCCGTTACTTCTCTTTCATTCTATCGATAATTCTATCAATAGCCCAAAAATAAAATTAAAAAGAAAGAATGCACTGCAAAAAAAAACGTTTTCTTAATCATTATTTTTTGTCTTGCACTCAATACATTCTTAAAGTTGGCATGAAACAGAAGTTATGATTGTCTGTTCATCCTTGTTGAGATGTATAACCTAGTGAAAACGATTCTTGAACTAGAAAAAATGCAGAGTAATTTAACTTTGTCCATTGGGAATTGATTGGATCGTTGTTGTTTGCTATGGCTGCAAGAATGACAGTTTGTCCCACCCTTGCAGCAGTAAACTCGTCATTAGAGAAGAGAAGAGATGTTGTTGCAAAGGGATTTAAAAAAATGCATGATGTGCAGGGATAAATCATTTATAGTAAACATTGCAATATTACATAAACAAAAAAGAAGAGCTCAATTTTGATTTCACGTCGACTTAAAAAAGATACATTCACTTCAAAAGTAAAAGTGCAGGAGATATGAATCAATTTTGTTATTTTAAGCAACTTTGTTATTGCATCAATAACATTGTTATTTTCCTTACTATTTTTTCTTTATAGAGCACAATCTAACAAAAGCAGTCACGTTTGTTTGTTTGTTTTTATTAAATATATATTTGTTCGTTGAAATAGTTAAAATATGTGCCTTTGTGGTAAGCACTCAATTAATTTATTTGTAGTGTTTTGTATATGTTAGATATTTACTGGAAAAAGATAACACTGATTAAGAAAAAGAAAAATTATTATAACTCATTAACTGGCTTAAGTGGCTTATTGCTTTTAAAAAACAGTGGCAACAAAAAAACTCATTAAAAGACGCAATGATATTAGTCTAAAAAATAATATATTACATAATTATAACTATTAAAAGATCTGCACTAAAAAATATGATGTTTAATAATAACATTAATAATAATAGTTAGTATTATTATTATATTATATTATTATACAAAAATTCTCCAGCAATAATATAGGCAGTTTAGTCTAACGGTAGGTGATTTTATAGATATATGGACCCCAAGTACAAATTTGACAAGGCTCAGCCAGTTCACATTTCGACAGAGCGAGGGGGGGTTTTTTTTTTGAAACAATTTTTTTTTTCAATAAAGCCCCCCCCAGTCATAATCAGTTTTATAATCTTTGGTAGCTACTTTCATCTTGTTATTGTTAAAAGTGTCTGGTGTGATGAATCAAACAGCTGTGTGAAATGCTCAGTGCTACATCACTCACTCACACACTCTAAATCAGCCTCTGATAATTGATAAGACATCAGTTGATGCCCATCATACAGCTGTTGTTCCTACAAATCCTGCTTTGCTGACATAGACACTGACATCATAGTTATTCATTGGCAGCCTTGGACATGAAGTGCAGAGTGATGATGACCGAGCACGTTGTGTAGAGATCACAGTGCTGCAGATAACATCTCTACCAACTCTACATCTCTAACATCTCTACGGCTGAGTTAAAGAATCAATACACGGAGCAGCTCAAAGCTGAAATCAAATGCCACCAAAACGAGGGGATACGGTTTCCCCAGCCTGAGTGCCATAGATCAGGGGTGTACAAATGACTTGAAATCTGACACTGATTTTTGCACGGACTTGATTTGATTGACAGAAAACATGATTAAATCCAGCTTAAATGCAGTTCTTACATATACAGCAGCTTCCTGCTACCTTACAATATCACTGCAGCAATATCGCATGAGCACTTAGCCAATCATAAAGTTGCAAAGACCTTTAAATGAAAATACATAAACATTTCCCAAAGTCTCGACTATTACTTTTATGCTTTGGAAACAATTAAGGAGGAAATTAAATGTAATACTGCAAAATCAATATAGTCATAATACCAACTGTAATTGTATATTGATGAAAAAGGAGAGAAGGAACAATCTGACAAGTGTGGGCGACACATTATAAAACAGGCCTCATGAATTTTAATTAGGAGGCATAATATTAATTGTGCCCAGTTGTAACTGCTTTAGGTGGCACTCATTTTGGTTAGTCAGGTTAGGCTGACATATTGGAGACTAATGTAAATTAATTTTATTTACCAAGACTCCACTAGTCACCATGACCCAGGTATTCTGAGGTTATTCTCAGTACTCATACTTTATTGCTTCAGGACCAGAGAACAGACTTCACTCTCTACTTAAGGGGCTGCAGGCGGCCACATGAAAACCCTCTTTAAATAACTCATGAAGCACATGCAAAAGCACACAAGTGTGTATTTTGTTTCCATAAAGTTGCCCTAAGTCAAACACTTTTTGATCGAATTAGGTTAAAGAAAAATTAATAGCTGAAGTGTAAAAGTTTTTGGAGAAAGTTTATGCTATCTGCTGCAAGCTGACCTGTGATGAACTGGAAAAGATTTGAGGGACTCTCATGAGCTGGTTTTATTGAATGGATGTTAAATACTGGACGATTTTTGAGTCTTGGATTTTGAATTTCCAAAAGAAAACACATCAAATGCACGATGATTGAAAAAAAAAAGTGTTTGTGGCAAAAATATTCACATATAAATTGGGTCAGTCTAATCGAGTCAAACCTTCAGATCATTTGCTATCGCCCTCAGGCCATCCAAGATATGCTTGTCTCTTCATCTGAACAGATTTGGAGAAATTCAGCATTGTATCACTTGCTCACCAATGGATCCTCTGCAGTGAATGGGTGCCGTCAGAATCCAAACATCTTATAAAAACATCACAATAATCCATAAGTAATCCATACCACTCCAGTCCATCAGTTAATGTCTTGTGAAGTGAAAAGCTGTGTGGTTGTTCATCATTTAGCATCCAGCCAAAATATGAGTCCGTAATAATCCATAATATTGCTTTCTTCAGTGAAAAAGTAGTCTAGTCTGAATCAGGAGCGAAATATGCAAAGATCAAACACAGTTTACAAGTGAAAACAGTTCTAAACAAATATGCTGGTGGATGTTGATGTGAGAGGACAACAGGGGATGAGCTTGTTGTAAATTCTCCAATTCTGTTACAATGAAGAAACTAACTGTACATCTTGGATGCCCTGAAAGGGAGTAAATTTGAAGCAATTTTTCATTTTTAGGTTAACTATTTCTTTAATGTTGTAATTATCATGAGATAGTTTCAAAATATCAAAGGCAAATCTGCCTTTTTAAGACAATGAAAATGGATAGAGATCATTTGCTGTCAATTTCAGTTTTTTGTGCTTGTGTATTTTTTTATTTTTAGCATTTTATTGCAATAGGACAATATGTAGCCAGGAAAGTGTGAGAGAGAGGATCGAGAAAGGATCGAGAAAAGTCCCCGAGCCGGGACTCACAAAGCACAACAGCTCTGTATGTAGGCACACGGGCCAGTGGGGCCACGAGGCTATCGGCACCAACGGTTCAATTGTCAGTTTATATTAATTTAATATTTTGTCAGTTTAGCTGGTTTACTAAAAACATTTTAGGTTAGATTTTAACCTAGTTCCCTTGCAACAAAATTTGTAGAACTAGACTAACAAATCTTACAATTATCTGAAAAAGAACTAAAAGAAACAGGTTTTCTTTAGTTAGGTTTTATAATGCCTATAGGACACCAAGTCAGCAAGATCCCCAAAACATGAGTGCATTGATATATCTCAAATATAAAAAATGTATATAAACTGAAAACTACTTCCTGCAACACAATAATGCACTATGGTGATACCATAGTAGCATAAATCTATTATATTTATATATCTATATACACTACAGTATATCTAATTATTCCATCATGCTTCTGCATTTGATAAACACTGTTCTCTAAAAGCATGTGAAAGTGATGGGTAATGTCCAACACATTCACACAATCACAGTCCTTAAATAGATACATAGCAACACATTTCCACCCATTCCAAACTCAGTCATGCTGTTCCTACAGTTTAAACCCTAGAGGGAAAAGACAAAGATCTCAGTCATAATTTACAGTCAAGGATTGAGTGAAATAAATCACATTCATACTATTCTTTCTCTCTATATTCTCATACACAGACAAACGTTCATTCTCATAGAGGCAGCAGGTAACAGGGTTTCTGCAGAAACAGCAGTTAAATCTGAACATTCAGTTCTTCAGTGCTGGATGGAGATGACAACATTTAAGACGGCATATCACAGACAAAGCACTTGTCATCTGCCAGAATATAAACAGGTTTTAAAAGGGCAAGTTTACCAGTGAAGTTCTGTTTATATTGAGCTAACAATTTAGATTTTTCACAGACTTTGATGCCAAATAAGCCTTCAAACAAGATATGATATTGGCAATGTTGCCCAAAACACTAATGATTTTAAATTCTCCCACTACTCACTACCTTTCAAAAGTTTGAGATCAGTATATACTTTTTAAAGAACTTAATACTTTTATTCAGCAAGGATGCATTAAATTGATCAAAAGTGGCAGTAAAGACATTTAAACTGTTCCAAAAGATTTCTATTTCAAATAAATGCTGGGGTTTTTTTTTTACTCGAATTGTGATTTCCACAGAAATATTAAGCAGCACAACTATTTTCAACATCGAGAATAGTAAGCAATGTTTCTCAAGCACCAAATCGGTATATTAGAATGATTTCTGGATGATCATCTGGAGTAAAATTCAGCTTTACCATCTCAGGAATAAGTGACATTTTAAAATATATTAAAATAGAAAACTGTTATTTTAAATTGTAATAATACTTCACAATATTACAGTTTTCTCCTCACTTAAACACAAATCACAGCAGTTGTGCTCTTTTTCGGCAACATTTCTAATGCTCATGCACTAGGAGAGAAAGTCACATAATTACATTCATCTGCTTGAAACTCCATTTACAGAAAAAATAATTATTATTACATTCTGCTTTTGCTGCTCCAAAGAGTCATTTAGGAATAACCATACAGTAAATGTTCTTCAGAACTCTTACAGTATGTTAATTTACACAAATTTCATAAAGAGGGGAAATTTCTGCCCTCCAGAAGATCAACAAGCATCCCATTTCTCTGCTTTCGCATATCAAACAGCAGATATCACTCAAAGGAACATGTCTGATCATGCACTACCTTATGAAATGCCAAACAGCTGCGATGTTTCAGCTCTACAGCTACATGCTCATCCGAGTTATCAAACAGATCTACTAATGTACTTCAACACAACCAGAAGTTATACAAGAACGCCCACTCGACACTGTCGCTCTTATACCTAAAAACTACATCTCCACAGGATTCATCACAACCACGGCCTAAACTTCCCACCCCGTCCCAGCGTGACCCTACCGTCATCATCAAAGACATCCTCTGCCTCCTCACGCATCAATTCATTTAGGTCATCCTCCATGATGTCAGGAAAGGCCATTCCGTTTTATCCTCTCTTTCGCTGAAGCGTCTGAGCAGTAACTATACTGTAAAATTAAATCAACGCTTGGACTGTCTCCCCCCCAGGCGAACGTGAAGCCCTCTGTCAGCTTGAGCCTGAGCAGAGAGGCGAGAGGCAGTGGACCGCTCTGAGCTTCTACTCACTGCACCAAGTCGAGTGTGAGTGTGTGTGGGAGCCCACACCATCCAGGCCAAGTTTCATCAACAGGATGATTTCATAATCTCCTGTGTGAGTGTCAGAATGAGGGAGATAGTGTGTGTGCGTGTGGTAAATATGCCAAGCCTGGTGTGTTGAGTGGAGGTCAGGCCGAAGCATCTTGAGAGCCAAACCCCTGTGTAGTATTCATCTTGAAATATTACTAACAATATTAAAGTTACTCTTATGTTTACTTTATAAAAAATCATTATAGATTTCACAACAAAAAGACAACCTGAAGGCTTTTAACTTGGTAAAATAATATAAACGATCAATCAGATGACAAAATGCATGTATACTGTAGGTCGTGAACAACAGGTTTTTCAGCAAAGTTATGATCATGTTGATCATTTAGAGACCTTAGAAACTCAAATATGATATGGTAGGCTTTATAAGGTTAAGGTGAATATGGTTAATCACTTACAATTTGGTGTGTTTCTATCATGTTCTTCACATCTAAAGTGTTTCTGAAATAGGCTGCAGTGGATTTAAGTCTTTCTCTTTAATTTTGGTGTGCCTCCTATGAAAGCTCTGCGGAACCGACCTAATGACAATCTCATTAACGGAGGGGTCAGCTCACACACTCACAGTCCTATAACAGCAATTATTCACTTCAGGACTCTTTAAAAACATGTCCTAAATAGAGGAACCAAAATAGATCCACCCACACTTGTCACGTTTCCAGGAAACATTTTGATGTGATTGCTCCATCCTTTCAAATTTTGTGGTGTTTGCTAAGGCAAGAATCACTATTAGTGTTATTATTCAAATGCAGAGTTTTGGCACACATACAAACATAACAAACCTTATTTAGGTGAAAATAAATGTATGTTCTTCCGCATCTTTTCTCTTGATTAGCGACAGGTATGTATGGTGGAATACCAGCCTAACAGGCCTAATAATCAGTATACGCACATAGATTTGTTCCTACCTTCGTTGAAATGTTGATGAATCCGATTTATTCAAAATGGTGAGGCGCGTGTCCACAGCTACTAATTTGCATGAAACGTGCCAAATCATGTTCATATAAGGCCTTTCTGTACCGCCTTACGTCCCTCTCAGTCCAGCTAACTTTGTCTTGTGTGCGCGCAGTCGCATGCCTATAAGTGAAAGAAACCTATTGTTCAGTAAAAAGCTTCGAAGCACTATATGACTCCTGTAAACACGTTTTTCTTATAATTATGAATCTAAATGAGATTGGTCAGGTCTATTTTTCTTCATATGGTAAACGTTTTGGTAAACAGAATAAACCCTGGGGCTAGATGAACACTAGCATGTAATATTCCCACAAGTATCCCCACAAGTCTCCCTGATTCTACAGCTATGGGAGCAAAATAACCTAACATTATGTAAAGATATATGAGTGAATTGTGTTTGTTTGGAGATAGACTGACTTGCCCCTGGCCTACAGTTGCCTGGTGGTGCCTTTCAGGTCAGTGTGCATGAATAATGAAGGACAAGAGTGTAATAAGACCCCTGAGGTAGTCAGGAGGAACTGTTCTCTAGACCAGACCACACACAATAAGCCTGGCTACAAGTAATGTTAGTGTCAACCTCAAATCTAACACAAAATCTCTGTTAAAATCCTTCTCATGCAGTTATCATTGGGATATATGTTGGAGAGGTACCATAAAACTCTTTTTGTTATAAAAAAAAGTCACAAAAACTGTCACTGGTATGACAGCCTTTCAAAAGGCACACCTTTTTACACCCAATGGTTGCATTTTAGTCTCTTTTAATACACATTTGTACCTAAAGTGTACATATTAGTACCAAATGGTCGTATTCTTTTGAAAGGGTACCGCCCCAGCAGCTTTTGTACCTTTTTTCTGAGAGTGTAACTATATGTGTAAATAAACGTGTTTTAAATCAGCTGAGTAGTGATTATCGCTGTATATAGGATGATGATTTAAACCTTTAAAGTATTTCTCTACTGTACATAAAATGAAATGTACAAAATCCATTTCCTTGTATTTGTTTTCCTCGTCTGTGATAGGTATAAAAATGTAATCTTTTATGGCAATACAGGCTCATCAACAGTCTGTCATGTTAGCTGTTAGTCATACCACTGAAATACACAATACAACACACACACACACACACACACACACACACACACACACACGCCTGCTGTTTTCAGCACATCCTACGCACCACAGGCTGCCCTAGGTGAAAACAAGAAACACACTGTATGAAAAATATCAAACAAAAGCCTTTGGAATGACGGTATCTGCACAATATAACCACAAATATTGATAGTTTGTTAAACAGTTTAATAGAGAAGCTGAAATATATTTCTACTGTCATTCTGCTGCCTTTATTTTATGGGAACATCTTAATGCCTATTGCCATTAAGTTCACGTTTTATTCCTTTATCTTAAAGTTCTCACATCATCACCTTTAGCTTTCCTAACGCAGCTCCAATGTCTCTTCTCAAGAGTTCATCCATATGTAATTTTTAAGTCAGTCAGATAAAAGGATTCTGGGTCTTGTTCTTGATTTGGTAAAGTGCCAAGAACGGCATAAGCGCTGATATGAATAATCTCAATTCACGTCAGTTATAGCTTGACAATGTGCTTTGCAAGAATGTGTAACCTTGAAAAACAGTTTGTACTAAGACTCTAAGAGATGGTAAAACAAGGAAGGATGTTGAAACAAGCTGAGGAAATTCTCTTATTGTGCCACTTTGTTCATTTCTTTCCACCAAGAATGCCAACATATATTATAATATCAGCATCTACTAAGAACTGCTGCTTTGCCAGAGAGACAATAAGAAACATACTGCAGTAAAAAAAGGCGATTAATGATCTGGCACATAGTAAACGAAACATCATGCTATTCTTACAGTGACAAGTCGAGGTCTCAGTAATGCAGATTCAGTGCACATTAAAGTAGTTTAAGAATATGACTGGTCTGCCTTTAATGCTTGCAGATTAATTTTGAGGGGATGTTGGAGGAAGTTCAGGGAATGTAAATTAAATTAGTCAATACGAAGCACCCACGTGAGCAAGAATAGCTAACGATTGTTTGTCCAAAATAACAGTAGATGACAGATATTTTTCCTTCCTAAAAGCTCTTCAAAACTATATTCCACGTCAGGGTCACCAATGCAACCATAAGGGGAGGAGTGTTGTTTTATTTCTGATTTTAAACTCTCAGTGCCCCAAAGCCACTTGCAAAGCCTCACTGCTTACTCGGAAGGCATGGGAAAGAGGGCACAAGCAATGTGACAAACAGTTTTACTGAACCACACCCTGTGCCAGTTTCAAATATAACTTCTGTTTTTACCACTAAACTATTTTTCAAATCCCAAAGGGCTTTTAAAGGACAAATGCAAAAAGTGTGAGTCAAAAACTTGCTTCATTTTATGAAACTGAATGCATAATTTTCCTGATGTGATGTTTCCTTTGAAATTGTTAATACCATGTTAGTAATGGTATCAAATGCTAGTTTCATGTTGCTATAAGCTATTGAATGATTACCATAGTACATGTAAAACAAATGGTAATACTAACAAGTAACTAGCAAAAATGCCTCCGAACATACAAGTGAACTCCTGTTTAGTTTGATATTGTTCATAAATAATCACGTGTTAAATCCTCATAATGCTCCCATCACATAAATCCTCATAATGCTCCCATGAATCAGTATTCACACAATTTCTACAATCATCTTATTCAAAGTACTTGAAATCAGCAATTTGTTGCACTTTAATTAATTACTGTTTAACATTATGGGAGGTGGATAATTAAAGGGACATTTAAGCAACGATACAACATAATGTTTATGAGCAGGACAGGCTATGGGTGGAGAAGCTTCTGTGGTTTGCATCACATCCGTTCCCACGCAAACAGGTGACCAGAGAGCAGGGATGTGTTTGCAACAGGGGGTGGAGAGAGAAAGAAAGAGGGAAGGAAAAGAGCCACACCTTCCAGATATCTCTAACATGCTGATGTTGGTTAAGAGCAATATTGGTCATGCTTTAGTTGTGCCAGAAGTTCGCACATTTACCACTTCCTGAAAAACAAGCAATTCAGGGACAGCTTAAAAAAAGTGCACATGGGGTAAAATTACAGCAAAGTTGAAGTAAGGCTTGTTAGACCAATAATATCTCCATTAGACTTATTAATAACCCATGATCTGTAAGCATGGCCCATAGGCGTTGACAATGTCTTAGTGGTAGTGTATGTAGTGTTAGTGGTATTGTATGGCTGATGATATGTTAGTATAGATTTTGAGAGAGAGAGTGAGAGAGAGAGAGAGAGAGATAGAGAGTGTGGTAAAAAAATTGAATGGACCTTTTTGTTGAGCAAACTAAGTACAACAGTTAAATAAAAAATAACTATAGCAAAAAACTATATATATATCATATATTTATATAATATATATATATATATATATCTATAATAAATATTTGTTCATATTTAAAGTACAAAACAAAGGGACAAGAATGATTAAATGTAAGCAGATGTATTATTTTATGTAATTAAATATTTTAATACTATTTAATATTGATATTATTTAAGTGATTTGGGTTGGATGGGTGTATACTAAAACTAATAAAATAAGTAAATATTAAAATATTTAAAAATAAATAAATATTTACATAAAAAGTGTTAGGGATTGATCTGCTATTTGGTGAGATACCAAAACAAACAAACAATTGCAAATCAATGTAATTTAATATTTAAATCTAATATTGGTGACTGTTTGCTATGTCAAGATTACAAAATATTTTAATTAATTTAATTTAATTTATATAAGTAAGTAAGTAAGACATTTTAGTTCAAAAAGTTATATTTAAAATATAAAGATTAGGATTGGTCTTGGTTTGCTTTTGTGAGATTACAACCATTAGAATAGTTTTATTTAATTATTATTTGATGTAATTTTGAATACAAACTATAGTGATTGTTTGCTACTAGTGAGATTACAAAAATAGAAATGAAATTGATTATTTATTCTGATATTAAAATTGTTATAAAATATTAGTGATTGGTTTGTTATTAAAGATAAAATAAATAAATAAATAAATAAATCACAACAAAACCCCACAAACACCATTTTAGAAACCCACAAATTATTTATGTATTCATTATTTATTTATTAATGTATTCTAGTTTAAAAAAACTTCAATTGAAAAATCAAATTCTCTTTATCCCTGAACATGCTGAGAACTGCTTGGTGCTGGGCTCTTAGTTTTCCATCCTAGTACTGAGTGTGAGATTCCCATATGGAGTTCCAGAACTCCAGACAAGGAGCTCTTTTCCAGTTTATCTACATGAGAATGTTCTTTCCCAGCATGCCTGGCGAGGCTATCACCCTCTGCTCATTCAGCCTAGCCAACCCAGGGATCTTGGCATTCCTCAGTGGGCCCACATCCTGCTTTTAAAACAACGATGAGCCATGGTAACATTCCAGAATCCATCAACACCAAGCCCAAACCCCCAGGCCTCACAGAGAGCCATTGAGATCCCCGGGATCCCCAGTAATGTGTACCTGTTGGGAAGCTACTTTTGTAATACAACATAATGTTAAATAAGGCACCCTGTTGGTGCATGATTTATGGGCTTCACATGTGTCAGGGTTGTGTTGTAATCATGTGGGCTGCTGCTGGTTTCTTTATGAATTTATAAATTAGAATGACTCGATGATTTGTGATCATCAGCTTTTTGGAGACAAAATGAAACTGATAAAGACACAGCATTCTGGCATCTGTTGTCTGGCTAATAAGGTTACCACTGATAAATATTCATCAGACATGCATCCAAAAACTGTGCAAACCAAATTTTACATTTAAAAAAATTACGGTGTTATGGATTGTTGCATCTGTGTTGTTATTGTTAACTAAAACTATTAAAAATTGTTTCATTTGAAATAGAGCTGAAATAAAAAAATATATAAATATTAGATAAAAAAAATAAATGTTAGAAATGCTGCCTGGCAAATAACTGAAATATATGTTTAAGTTAAAAAATAACTAAAACTAAAACTAAAAAATAACTCAAAGTAAATATATATTTAATATAAGTAAATATAGTAAAGTAAAAATAATGAAAAATAATAAAAAAAAGTTGCAAAAAAGCACAATAAATGAGTAAAAAACCTAAAAAATATATTATTACAGTGGGGACAAAAAAGTATTTAGGCAGCCACAAATTGTGCAAGTTCTCCAACTTAAAAAGATGAAAGAGGCCTGTAATTTTTATGTTTAAGAGGTTTTTTCTATAACCCTCAACTATGAGAGACAAAATGAGAAACAAAAATCCAGAAAATCACATTGTAGGATTTTTTTAAGAATTAATTGGTAAATTCCTCGGTGAATTAAGTATTTGGTCACCTACAAACAAGCTAGATTTCTGGCTCTCACAGACCTGAAACTTCTTCTTTAAGAGGCTCCTCTGTCCTCCACTCGTTACCTGTATTAATGGCATCGTTTGAACTTGTTATCAGTATAAAAGAAACCTGTCCACAACCTCAAACAGTCACACTCCAACTCCACCATGGCCAAGACCAAAGAGCTGTCAAAGGGCACCAGAAACAAAATTGTAGACCTGCAACAGGCTGGGAAGACTAAATCTGCAATAGGTAAGCAGATTGGTGTGAAGAAATCAACTGTGGGAAGCAATTATTAGAACACAGTAAACATGGCAAAACAAGTACCAGAACATAAAGACAACCCCCCTGATAATCTATCCCTGCACGATTCTGGGCTACACCGCAAGATCTCACCCCGGTGGGTAAAAATGATAACCAAGAGACTACTGTGCAGCATAAACAGAGAAGGTCCCAGAAACACACGGGGGGGGACCTAGGAATGACGGCAAGAGAGCTTGGGAACAAAGTAACAAAGGCTACCATCAGTATCACACTGCGCTGCCAGGGACTCAAATCATGCAGTGCCAGACGTGTCTCCCTGCTTAAGCCAGTACATGTTCAGGCCCGTCTGAAGTTTGCTAGAGATCATTTGGATTATCCAGAAGAGGATTGGGAGAATGTATTATGGTCAGATGAAACCAAAATAGAATTTTTGGTAAAAAACTCAACTTGTCGTGTTTGGAGGAGTAAGAATGCTGAGTTGCATCCAAAGAATACCATACCTACTGTGAAGCATGGGGGGGGAAACATCATGCTTTGGGGCTGTTTTTCTGCAAAGGAACCAGAACGACTGATCCGTGTAAACGAAATAATAAATGGGGCCATGTATCGTGAGATTTTAAGTGAAAACCTCCTTCCATCATCAGCAAGGGCATTGAAGATGAAAATGTGGCTGGGTCTTTCAGCATGAAAATGATCCCAAACACACCGCCCGGGCAACGAAGGAGTGGCTTCGTAAGACGCATTTCAAGGTCCTGGAGTGGCCTAGCAGTCTCCAGATCTCAACCCCATAGAAAATCTTTGGAGGGAGTTGAAAATCCGTGTGGCCCAGCGACAGCCCCAAAACATTACTGCTATAGAGGAGATCTGCATGGAGGAATGGGCCCAAATACCAGCAACAGTGTGTGAAAACATTGTGAAGACTTAAGAAAACGTTTGACCTCTGTCATTGCCAACAAAGGGTATATAACAAAGGATTGAGATGAAATTTTGTTATTGACCAAAATACTTATTTTACCGAGGAATTTACCGATTAATTCTTTAAAAATCTTACAATGTGATTTTTCTGGATTTTTTTTTCTCATTTTGTCTATCATATTTGAGGTATACCTATGATGAAAATTAAAGGCCCTCTCATCGTTTTAAGTGGGAGAACTTACACAATTGGTGGCTGACTAAATACTTTTTTTCCCAACTGTATATATATATATTATATATAATATATATAACAAATCAGTCAAGTGATTAGAAAATCTAAATATTCAAAATATTAATAAATACTGTAAAACGGTATATAAAAAAAATACTAAAATAACACTGACTAACATGTTTTAAGTATGACACTTGGCATTTTGCCCAAGTATTTGATATTTTACATTTGGCTTGTGTCCCTCCTTCACAGGAAGGCCATGGCATTTTTTCTTCTTCTTCATATTTTAACCTAAATCTGATCACAAAAAAGTAAGTGCACATTTTTTCTCAACAAGCCACACAAATGGTATTATAGACCTTGAGTTACTTGAAGTGAGTTTAAATGCGAAATGTAATACTTTGGGTTAATGGTGTGTTTAGATCGTTAACCCTTAGTATCCACTTAATGTTTACAAGAACTCTGCAGCATATCTGCGGTTTGATTTCATTCAATTCCAGCTGATTCTTTTGAACTTAGCATCTAATACACTAAGAAAACAACTTTAAAAACCCTGAATCCTTCGAAAGATGTTCATGAATGAAACATTACACACAAAGGTCAGTCTAACCCTAAGAAAAAGAAAAAAAGCAAGAGGTAAACAAGGTAAAGGACCATTTTTTGTCCTGCCGTGTTTCTTAAAAGTTGTTGAACCTGGTACATTCATGCTGCACGGAGGCACTTAAATTCCTTTCCAGCAGGGGCCATTCAGGATTACTGACATTGTGATCAAAGACTGCGAGTTTGTGAAATCCTGAGAGGACCCACTATGGTTGATGGTGCTGTGACCCTGTTCGAGGGCCCTTACCTTCATCAGCATGCTTCAATGGCCCCTATTGTTTTATAATATCAGGGCCATGTGGTCATTATGGTCTTGGGTGACTACCAGTAACATCACTGGATGTCTAAATGCCTCATGTAATATCTTTCCTCTGAGAACAACCCAATTAGAGCCATACAGCAAGACGTGGAAGATGGTCCACGAAACAGCAAGAGGAGTGTTAATGAATCACATCTCTGTAACCTAAACCTCTCTGAGGTGCCTAACCTCCATATGAAGGATCCTGTATTAGCTCCAGAGAGGCGTGTTGCCATGGAGTGGGAAGATGCTGCTCTGCCTCCAAAGCTCATAGTAAAGCAATAAATGTAGAAAAAGAAAGGAAGCCAGAAGCAGAAAATAAAACAAAACCAAACACATAGGTCTCAAAACAATGTGATATTTCATTAATGGTGCTGCCCTCACAAATGAGTCCTCAAGATCAAGCATATTTTCAACATAATGAAAATTGTATTTTCATAGCTTTAAGTTATTATAAGTTCAATAAGCATGGATTACCATAAACACAGGGCTGCAGGTAAGCACATCATTGCTGATATTCAGACCAACAGCATAATGCGAGTGTAATATTGATTTTATACAGTTAAAGGGATAGTTCACCCAAAAATGAACATTTTGTCATCATTTACTCACCTTCATGTCGTTCCAAGCCTGTATGAGTTTCTCTCTTATGTTGAACATGAAAGAAGATATTTTGAAGAATGTTGGTAATCAAACAGTTGATGCTCCCCATTTACTTTTGTGTTCAACATAAGAAATAAACTTATACATGTTTGGAATAACATGAGGGTGAGTAAATGATGACAAAATCTTCATTTTTTGGGTGAACTATTCCTTTAATATACTGAGTTTCATTCCTGTAGTGGTTTTGAATATGAATGATCATATGACAGTTGTGGTGTTCAAAATAGCATACTTGCATACTACCTTTACTATTATCCATAGCCATATCCATGGGCCTGTCCCAGCTTGCACTTCACCACTCGTCTATATTTGGCCCAAGTGTTCAAGTAGAACTTTTGAGTACCTGATGGGACACACTTACAACAAAGTGGTGTAAAATTGCAAGTTAAGTTTTGTCAAAGTTTTATTTACACATGTCATGTTTATTTTCACGCTAAAATAAATTTTAAAAAGCAGTTACAAATGTTTTACAAAATACACTCATCTCTACACCAATAATATGTGCAACATATTTCCCTTCCAAATTATATGTAATATATCATTCATTGCACTTATACTGGAAAGTTTCTTTAACATTGTGCAATTTTGGAGCACAAAACTGCAAGTGTGGGTATTGGGACAGGCCTATATTGCAGAATAAGAGTTAAGTTAGCATGCTGTTACAAATATGGCTCACTTGTTTCGTTCCTGAATGAATCAGTGTTATTTTAATGAATCTGCTGAAAGAGTCATAAAATCACTTGTGTTAACCATTGTATTAGAAACACTAATACAATACACATGCAGCAGCATTACCAGTTTTCTGAAATTTAATATAAAACAAATTATGACATTCTAAAATTCTAAAAATGAAAATATAAAAATCTTGTCTATTTACTCTAAGAACTGTGAAACTGTCATCTCAGACTATGAAAGGGCTTCATACACAAAATGACACAGTGACACAAACAGTGAAACGTTGTAGTGCTGTTGGGACATTACTCAGCCAATCAAATTCGAGAACCGTAACAAACTGTTGTATAATACTATTTAGTGCTTCCTTTTCCATTGCACTCAAAATGACCAAAAATATGCCCTCGGTACAGTGCAAGGAAACAGGAAGCTTTCTTCATTTCCTCCATAAAAACACAAAAAGTTTTGTGGTTAAAAAGTGCAATCTTCACATTGCAAAATGTTGTTTTCTCTTAAAGTGACAGGCTTTAGACTGAATCACCCTCTGAAGTGCAATCTAGCCTTTCAGTGTGGAGAGTGAAATATTCAAACCTGACACTTTGAATATTGATATGACAACAATGACACTTAGCAACACCACAGACTTCATTGCGGCATGTTTAATGTTCAGGCGTCGTCTCTCTAGGGGGTTCTTGTGCCTCATTGTCAGGCCTCTCAAATGGCAATATTAAGTAACAGTCATTGTTGGCGAGCTAGTGTTAAACAGTCAGCTGCCGTATGGCTGTACGCTAGGCTGCTTGAAAGGACCTTCCTGAAATAGATGTGTGTGTGTGTGTGTGTGTGTGGTTAAAAGGGATTGGTTGTGTCTCCTAGGACACTTTTGAATTATCATCAGACACTATGAATCTCCCATCTGGTCAGAAACAGATAACCAATACAAGCCCTAATCGTATACAAAGCATTAACAAAACATAAAATGTAATTCTTGTGCAGCTAAGGATTTACTACAAGGATTAGCTATTGAAATATTGTCCACTATCATGCAAGCATGGCAAGAGCTCCAGTGGGTGGACACACTGCAGTCTCTGCAGTGTTTCTGTGGGTGGAAATGCTCTTCAAGCTCTGATCAGAGCACTAATCTGTCTGATTGTAGACAGACAGTCGAGTCAAATAGGACTCTAAGAATAACGCTCTCTGTTTCAGACTCCTCAGAAGGGAACTGGGTTAGGAAAGGAGAAAGATTACTATTTTTGGCATCAAACTTTCTTCAGTGATTTGTCACAGTAGCTCTGATGAAACAGATGTCACTGCTAAAGGAATCAGAGAGAGCAATGAGTTCATTATGAAAGCTTAAAAACGGCACAGAATCAGTTTGTCACTGTACATTTTTTTAGGGTTAAATACTTGTTGACCTCTATGTAGACTTACATTGTAGTAGGTGCATATCTGTCAGTGCATTTTTGTTTTGTTTTGTTTTGTAGGCTACCATGGCTCAGTCAGCCCCTGCTGGTAGATGCTGTGAATTACTAAAAAATGTTATATTAGTACTTTTATTAGTACATTTATTGTATTTGAATTACCATTCAAAAAATTCGGGTCAGTGCATTTAAAAAAAATTAAATTTATATTTTATTCAGCAAAAAATCATTAAATTGATCAAAAGTTACAGTAGAGATATTTATAAGGCCAGAAAAATGTATAAACTGTTTTTGACAAAATTGAAATGTTTCTGGAGCAACAAAGTTTAGATTTAGAATGATTCTGACGGCTCATTGCCATGAGATGCAGTAATGATGCTGAAAATCAGCTTTGCATCACAGGAATAAAATAAAATTTATTTATTTATTTAAAATTATTCCTGTGATGCCAGTTGTGTGTGGTGTGTGTATATATCATAATAATTACAGTGTGTGAAAAAGTGTTGGCCATTCTATTTTGATTTTTTTGCATATTTGTCGCACTTAAAAGTTTCAGATCATCAAACCAATTTTAATATATCGCAAAGATAATGCAAGTAATTACAAAATGCAGTTTTTAAATGATGATGTCATTTATTAAGGGAAAAAAGCTGTCAAAACCTACCTGGCCCTACGTGAAAAATAATTTGCCCCTCCTGTTAAATCATGAAAGAACAGCAATTAACCACATTATTTTAAAAAGCTTAGATAAATTTCGCTAGCCACACCCAGGCCTGATTACTGCCAGACCTGTTGAATCAAGAAATCAATTAAATAGAACCTGTCTGACAAAGTGAAGCATGCTTAAATAGCAACACATTATGCCGCGATCTAAAAAATTCAAGAACAGATGAGAATCAAAACAGTTGAAATGTATCAGTCTGGAAAGGATTATAAAACCATTTCTAAGTCTTTGGGACTCCAGCAAACCATGGTCAAAGCCATTATCCACAAATAGAGAAAACTTGGAACAATGGTGAACCTTCCCAGGAGTTGCCTGCCAACCAAAATTACTCCAAGAGCACAAAGACGACTCAACCAAGAGGTCCTAAAAGAACTCAGAACAACATCTAAAAGAACTGCAGGCCTCACTTGCCTAAAATAAGGTCAGTGTTCATGATTCAACAATAAAAAGAGAGTGGGCAAAAACGGCATCCATGGGAGAGTTCCAAGGCAAAAGCCACTGCTGACAAAAAATAACACAAAGGCTCGTCTCTCATTCGCCAAAAAAATATCTTGATTATCCCCAAAACTTTTTGGCAAATATTCTGTGGACTGATGAGACAAAAGTTGAACTTTTTGGAAGGTGCGTGTCCCGTTACATCTGGCGTAAAAACAACACAGCATTTCATAAAAAGAACAACATACCAACAGTCAAACATGGTGGTGATAGTTTGATGGTCTGGGGCTGCTTTGCAGCTTAAGGACCTGGACAACTTGCCATAATTGACGGAACCATGAATTCTGCACTCTATCAGAAACTCCTGAAGGAGAATGTCCGGCCATCAATTTGTGACCTCAAGCTCAAGCACACTTAGGTTATGCAGCAGGACAATGATCCCAAAAACACCAACAAGTTCACCTCTGAATGGCTCAAGAAAAACAAAAAGAAGGTTTTGGAGTGGCTAAGTCAAAGTCCAGACTTAAATCCGATTTAGATGCTGTGGCATGACCTTAAAAAGTCAGTTCATGCTCGAAAACCCTCCAATGTGGTTGAATTAAAACAATTCTGCAAAGAAGAGTGGGCCAAAATTCCTCCAAAGCGATGTGAAAGACTCATTGCCAGTAATCGCAAACACTTGACTGAAGTTGTTGCTGCAAAGCGTGGCACAAACAGCTATTAGATTTAGGGGGCAATTACTTTCACGTAGTGCTAGGCAGATTTGGACAGCTTTTTTCCCTTAATAAAAAAAAAATCATCATTTAAAAACTGCATTTTACTTGCATTATCTTTGTGCAATATTAAAATTTGTTTGATCTGAATCTTTAAGTGTGACAAATATGCAAAAATTTTAAAAAAAAGGAAGGGGGCCAACACTTTTTCACACCACTGTATATATATATATATCTTTGATAATAATCAGTATTTTGCTTACTTTTAGAGACTTAAAAACATTCAAAAATATTAAGAAAACAAACATTTTGAATGGCATGGTGTTTAAGAAACGTGTAGCAAAGCTGAAAGATTTCAAAGTTTTATACCTTTGTTTTTGACATATTGAAAGACAAGCCAAAACCACAGATGCCACTAGCTGAACTTGTATTTAACTTGAACTTTAATTTATTGTCCATTTTCTGATAGTTGCCTCTGCTAGACTAACATAGGCCTATATAGAGGAAGTCATCAGCAAGCATGTCTGCCTTACTTATCTAAAAGACAGATCAAGACCTTGAAAAGTCTCAGGGGGTCAACCAGGGTGAAAATCAATGTCGAGCACATCCGATAAATCACTGTAATCAGGCATCTCTTTGAGGATACTTGGGGTGTCTTGTCAGATGGCTTTACAGCTCACAAAGGCTTCAAGCGTGGATCAATACTGCGCCTTTATCCAAATCTTCAGCAAGAGCCTTGGAGGAAATTGAAGGCAACCAATCTCTAGCAACAATAGATTCCATATAATCAGATGCTCTGCTGGTGTTTCATTATCCTTTTTTCGTTCCTCCTCCGCCGTATTTTTTGTTCTCTTCAAAGTCTCTGCAGGTAAAGTCAGACAGCAGACAGCTCTTGCCCCAGAGACACCACAGGCTGTGATACAGTCTAGAGCTCTGGGGTCCTTCCCCACCCCTCAGACACCTTCAAGCCCCTCATGTGGAGAGGAAAGAGTCCTCGCTCCCCGCGCTGCTCTGCCTTTTGTCTTGCTGATACAAACAACTCTTCAACACGTCTATATGTGAGTCTAGAAATAATGGTCCAGACTACCCAGATCCACTCTTCACAGAGATGAAAGGTGTCTTTGAAATGAAATAAGCCCCCCCAAAGTGCTGTGTGCATGCGTATGTGTGTTTCATCCTTCAAAAAAACGGCGGGGCGTTGCTAACAATTAGTTTTAATACGGGTGGAGTGGGGTTCAATTCACCCAGATTATCTTTTTATCTACAGTCCACGGTGGGCCTTCAGTCTCTTCTCAGACACAAAAGAGATACAGACTCAACCAAAGCAACTAAACAGAGTAGATGTGAGCTTCCACCCAATTGTCAAAAACTGCTTGTTAACAGTTTTTGCCAAGAACTTCAATATCACCAAACCTTTTATGTCTGTAGCATATTCCACTAAAGTATGTGAATGCAAATGCTACACAACCTTATTTTTTGTTGTTGTATTTTTCCACAAAAAAGAATCCAAGCCAATCGGAAATGCTGTTTGCCTATGAATCATTTTGTACATTGGGCTTGGCAACATCATCTGGGCTGATACATCTTTGGGGGATCTGGGTTTTGGAAAAAGTGCATGTGGTTGAAATGCGTAAAAATAGCAGAAGTTATCAAAAACTAATAAAATTGCTTACAACACTGTAATGAGTAGCATATTTTCTCTTTGCTACCTTATCTTTGCTAACTTTTACCAAACGTACTCTCTTCAAAACCCAGATCCCCAAAGAGTGCAATGGATAAGGACATAATCTAATTCATAAATATTAAACCATTTAAAAATACATATTTGAGTGACTGACACAATCTTTTCATGGAATACTCTTATTGGTTCATATTGAGTTTTAAATGTTATGTTTATTTTCATGATATGCTGTAAATGATTCAATGTTACTTTCAGTATGACTATAAAGGTCACACAAAATGATATTCAAACTCACATTACACTCTTAAAAATAAAGGTGCTTCACGAATGCCATAGAAGAACCTTTTTGTCTAAATGGTTCCATAAAGAACCTTTAACATCTGAAGAAACTTTCTGTTTCACAAAAGATTCTTTGTGGCGAAAGAAAGTTCTTCAGATTATAAAAAGGTAAGAATGAGATGGTTCTTTACTGAATGGTTCTTTGTGGAACCAAAAATGGTTTTTCTATGGCATCGCTGTGATGAACCTTTAAAGCACCTTTATTTTTAAGAGTGTAGACCCTTTTTTAAATTTTATTTTTGGCATTTTTGCCTTTTTTTATTACAACAGGACAGTGTAGAGCTGACAGGAAATGAAGTGGGAGAGAGAGAAGGAGGCAGGCTCGGGAAAGGTCCTCAAGTCGGGATTCAGGACGACTGAAGCACAAGGGCACACTATATGTCGGCATGCTGCCCACAAGGCTATATAATTAATACCTGAGATAATCACTCTCATAGTTTTCATAGAAACAGAAAGGGGCTGTTTACACAAAACCATTTTCAAACCACAACTGGAAACCTTTTTATGGATTTTGGCTATTCAATTAGCCTACACAGCAGCGGCGTTATGGGGGCCTGAAAATGCATACTTTTAAAAAAGGGTTTCAAAGTGCAAATTCCAAAAACTGTACTGTGATTATCTCTGTGTAAACTACAAAAACATGCATTTGTGAAAACAGGGGAGAGTTAAAGCAAGTGTTTAGGAGCCGGTGTAACGTGTGCTCCTGCGCTGCTCTTGTGGTAACAAACCTCAGAACTCAAGGAGTGACAAAGTTACCCTTAAATGCCACTGCCATTAAACCCCAAAAAAGTTTATAAAATATCTGGACTGTATAGCTAACTTGCTTAGCTAGACTATCTAATTGCTCCACCATGACAGTAATAAACCTTAATAAGATGTCCATAAAAGAAGACATTTTATGGTTAATTTAGCTATAATGCAAGGCATAGTGATTCACCACAGGCAAAATAACTTGCATAGCTAGTAGCATCTGCGTTCACACAGGCTACTATCATACTGTGTGAAGTAAGTTTAGGGCCTAAAATAACCCTTCAGAACTCTGATTCAGAATTTTGAATGCACCCTCCCATTTTCTGAGACAACATCTGCGAAATAGACAGCCAACTACGTAGCACGTCTGAGATAAATAGCATTGCACAGATCAGACGCTCCCCAAATGAAAAACAGGTGGAAATTAATACCAATCTGGAAGTGACTGAGGCAGAATTCATGGCACATGGTCAACATTCCCAGAGCAGCAGCAGCTGTAGCTGTTATGTTTAGCTTTGTAGAGGAGTGATTAGCACCTTAGCTGCAGAGCTAAAAAATGGCTGTTGTTAATTACCTATGCAAAGGGATTCTGAGGACATGGGTTCACTCCCTCTGTTGTCACGGGGCATTTGACTGATGAGCCTGAACTAAATCTTTTCTGTCACACGTAAAACAGGATTTCATCTCTGTTTCTCTCTCTCCTTTCCTTGGCGGTAATGCAAACACGGTTAGCGCTGTACTCATTTTGACATGGGGGTGGTGAGATCCAGACAAAAGCACCAGCGAATCAGCATCATGTCCTATTTAATAAACATCTGATTAATTTTACAGGATTGTGCTTGAGCTAGGACTGTTAGGTTCAGTATTTGAGGAAGAGCAGAGTGTCCCCTGCAGTTAAATTACAGTAACACAGGTCCGGACACACAATTATGCCATAATTATCATCCTTAAGCTTAAAGTTACAATAAAACACAGTGTGACACATATGATGTGATTTAAATTTTTCCTTTCTCTTTGGAGTGTTACGAGCTCTTGGTGCATAAAGAAGATCTGTAAAGTTGGAAAGATTAAAGTCTTAAATCCAAAGAGATGTTCTTTATAAAGGTTAAGAGTCAACCATTCCTACCTAAAACGGCTTGTTCTAACATGTCCCCACATATCTACCTCACTATGTTGGAATATTTGCATAATGCCGCCCAAACGTTCACGCAAAGAAAGAAGGCGTAACTTTTATTCTCGCTGTAGTATTGTTGTTGCCGCTGCCGCCATGTCATGAAGGCGCTGTGTGTTTCGTTGTGAAAGCGAAACTACTTTGGTTGGCCTTCCAAAAGAGGATGATATCCGCTTCGTCATGCCTGGAGCTGATCCATGCTGGTCGCTGAGGAAATACATCAACTTTGCACTATGGATCACCGGATCAGCTTTCACCATGGACAAAGCAGAGTCCAGCCCGGTGTCGTCACATGTTGTTGCCACAAGCCTCCTTCGCATCCTGTTCGTCAAATTCGCCGCTTTGCCTTCTCAAATCCCAACCCGCCTCCTCGCACCTCAGGCCAACCGCTGTGTGTGACGCGGTTTCGTTGTGAAAGCGAACTACTTTGTTGGCCTTCCAAAAGAGGACACAACTAGAAATCAGTTGTTAAGTTTTATTTACAATACTGTTCCAGAACAGTACAACCCAAAATATTCAGATGTTTGCAGTGCATTTTATGGAGGACTGTTCCTGATCCTGGGAGAGTAGACTATAATGCCAGCTGTTCTGACTCAAAGACTGTAAGTAAGTTTTCATATTTATAGAATTTGCCACTGATGATTCAAACAAGTTTTGAGCAGTGTAGAGTAGCATTTGTTGTTTGTCATTTCTCCCATCACAAATGCAAATCCTCATTTTTTTATGTTTACGCGGCACGATGCAAAGCAAAGCGTAAAAAGACAGTATAAGTAATTAAAATCCGTAATTATGTCCCCACTGGATACAACATATGCCTCATTTATAATGGCTTTTAATGTTTTTGTCTCGTCATGCCGGGAAAAGGCATCACAATATGGTAAGGGGCGTAACATTTCCGTCACACGCTTGAGGTATTCGGCCAATCACAACGCACTGGATCTGGCCAATCAGAGCACACCCCGCTTTTTCAGACCGATGAGCTTTGTAAAAATCGACGCGTTTCAGAAAGGCGGGGCATAGAGGAGAAACAAAAAACCTTAAACCGCATAAACACATTTCATTACACCAAATACACAAAATAATGTTATTTTTAGCAACATCATATGACCCCTTTAAGGCATACCTAAGTTGTCTATATTTGCATATTCTGTACTTGGCTGTGTGTATAAGACCTTTCACAGTGACTAAGGGCAGACTAAACCGCATCTAGTGCTTGGCCATCTTTAGTTATCACATGTCTTCAGCTCTCTCTCTCTCAGACACACTCACACAGACAACACTGCTAAAGAGCACAACACACAGGCACCAAATTACACAAATAATAAAAAAATATATATATAATGAACTAGGGATAGAAAACAGTGAACCTCAGACTAAATTTAAACTAGTCCATGCTTGCAAGCAAAAGCTATCCTTAATCTAATATGTTATACAAAATAATCCCAAGGTGTTCAATCCTTTCAAACTTTAAATGATTATAAATAAAGCTTGTTCTTTATTAGATATTTACAGATCCATCAATACAGCTCAGAGATAAAATTAAGGAATGATATTGTCACCCAACATACAAAAAGCACATTAAAAGGGTAGTTGATTATCAAGCCATGACAAGGTCTAAGACCTCTTTTTTATTTTCCTGTAATAGCTATTGTTTTAATAAACACAGTTCTGAATCACACACTTATGTTTTGTAATTCCAGAAGATAAGAAAGTTTGAAAACCTGCAGCTTTGTTTAATTACAGCAGAACATACTGGAACAAATATTACAGCTTATACAAAAGACCTTCAGATATTGTGTTGGATAACTAGTGGCCTTAAATTCAAAAAGAAAAAGGTTTTAATCTTTAAATAGGCTATCAAAATGTGAAGGACTACTTCTGTTCCACTACAGCCTTGCACAGCCTTGAGCTATCGGTTAATATTAGTTAGTAGCATTGACCAGTAGTCCATTTTGACATTCCAGGTTTTAAGAGCCCTCTAAATATTTTTTTTCTGGCTGCATAATGATGTAGTTATGACATCTACCAATAGAAACAGCTAAGCATCCAAACATTGATCCCTTGTAGTCTGAAATCTGTGAGCAAGGGGAACATTTTGATTGGATGGCCACTAACTATGGGTTAGAAGTAGAGCTAAAACTAAGGCACATTAAACTCCTTGTTATTTCACATCTGAGTGAACCTCTGGCTACACAAGTCTGCCATTAATCTGAAGAACACATCACCAATCAGCAGTGCTGGCCTTCAGCCAATCAGAGCCCAGCGTGAGTCAGAGCGTGACCAACACTCGATCCCGGACACCCATGGTGTTTATCTCTGAGCAGAAAGTGACTAGAAGACGAGTCATTGTGGACACTGTGTACCTTCACACTCACTTCATGCTCTCCCTCCTTGTCTTCACACACATATGGGAACACAGACCCGTACAAAATACATATGGGGGAAATTACAGACACATTTGAATGATTTAGATACCAACAGGGCAGTGATGCCATATAAGAACCATTTTGGTTCCACAAAGAACCTTTCAGTGAACTTTCGTGTTAAGAACATTTCTAAATCTAAAGAACCTTTTTCTACTATAAGAACCAATGGAAAGGCTCCATCGATGTTAACGTTGTTTCATGAACCATGATGTCTACGAACCTGTATTTTTTGAAAGTAACAGATAACCCCTTTAACTGAAAAAGATGTTTTCATGAACCCTTTCCATCAGTCTTTCACGCACACACTGAAAAATATCACACTCACTGTGAACTTCCTGTGACGGCCCGGGCCCTTCCAGGCTGTTCGGGCGGATCCAGTGCAGCTTTCGCACAGTTCCATGGCTGTGTGCTCCAGATCGTAGCCCACAGGACATTCATCGACCTCATCCAGCCAACTTCTCTTGTCCCCTAAACATGAGCTCATATCCAAAGCAAACATCAGACCCTTTAAGGGTCTTTGTCCAGTTGTCAAAGTGATTCTTTCTCTCTCTCTCTGGCTGTGTACTCTTGTTCTCACCAAGTCTGTTTTGCGTTCCTGAATCTTATATTTTTTTTTCTGATTAATTCTGAGTCAGGAACTCACTCCCTCTCGCTCTGACACATAGTCGCCGCCCTCCCCCGCCACTCAGCTTGTCTGATCCAGGGAGCAAAAACCTATCCATGCCTGTATCTGGGCCACACATTTACCACCAACACACACACACACACACACATACACACCACACACCACACACACACACACACTGAATTGAAACGTGACTCTAGTCGTCTTCGGACAAAAGATGGGATTAGATACCAGACAGGGAACATGCGCTATATCTTTGACTCCTTTGTGTACCTGAAAGGTGTATTTCGCTAATGTATTTCATTAGTGTCTGTGTGATCTGGTGTAGCCCTTCACTCTCAAGTGTTGTCATTTTTAACTGAAAATAAAATTATTAAAAATCATTATCAGTAATTGAATTAAATCTGAATAAAATGTAAATATTAGATGTAAAACTTCAATTTACAAAACTTAAACTAAAATTATAAATGTTTCCTTGGCAACTAACTTTAATTTGAGGTCCTAAAATTACAAAAAACCAACATATAAAAATTTATTAAAAACTAATAAAACGAACGTACTAAGGCAAATTTTATAAATACTTTAATATTAGGCTATATAAATAATACTAAAATAACACTGTTCTTAACAGCTTTACACTATCTCAGAAAACACAACCAGCCAGAGATCACGTTTCAGTAAAAAGATATCGATTTGATTCAAATAGGCCTAGGCTAATTAAAGACACTCTATTTTTAAATAACAATAAATTAATGAATGCATTATGTGAAACATGGTAAACACAATAACATGAGAGGCTTTCATGTAAAACACACTAATCATAATCCTGTCTAATTCAAGTCAATCCAATTTGAAAAATAATTCAAAACTGTTTCTTTTTTCTGATCGTCGTCACACGATGCTGAAGGAATAAAGTAGTTGTAGTCCTATATCGCCCTCTAGTGGTCTTCTCCAATACATAGACTGTGTGATGGCCTGTTCAAATCAAGTCACCAAGACTTGGTTGTCAGGCTGTTCTGGTGTTTAAATGTGTTGCTAGGCTGGGTTTTTTTTCCCAGGATGTTGCCTTTATAATATTCAAGCTGCATAATTTGAGATTTCGTTCATGTGTGTAGCACGAATGTACTGGATCATAAGTATGATCAATAGTTAAAGGGGTCATATGATGCTATCTATTGTAAAGATCATTATTTTGTGTATTTGGTGTAATGAAATGTGTTTATGCGGTTTAAGGTTCAAGGTTCAAAAAACATTATTTTTCACATACTGTACATTATTGTTTCTCCTCTATGCCCCGCCTTTCTGAAACGTGTCGATTTTTACAAAGCTCATCGCTCTGAAAAGCGAGGTGTGCTGTGATTGGCCAGCTATCCAGTGCGTTGTGATTGGCCGAATACCTCAAGCGTGTGACGGAAATGTTACGCCCCTACCATACTGTGATGATGTCCTGTCAGGCCGGAGCGACTAGACAAAAACATGAAAACCCATTATAAACAAGGCATTTGTTGTATCCAGTGGGGACATAATTACGGATTATAATGATTTATACTGTCTTTTTATACTGCATATTTATACTGCATTGCATCGCGCTGCGTAAACATAAAACCATGTCTGCAGTTGTGATCGGAGAAATGACAAACAACTAGTGCTACTCTACACTGCTCAAAAAAATTTGCGTTTGAATCGTCAGTGGCAATTTCTTTAAATATAAAAAACTTACTTAAAGTCAGTGAGTCAGAACAGCCGGCACTGTAGCCTACTCTACCAGGATCAGGACCTCCACACTCCACATCTTCACCTCCAAGATCGTCTGAGACAGCCACCCGGACAGCTGCTGCAACAATCGTTTTGCATAACCAAAGAATTTCTGTCAGAAACCATCTCAGGGAAGCTTTTCTGCATGCTCGTCGTCCTCATCGGGGGCTCGACCTGACTGCAGTTCGTCATCGAAACCGACTTGAGTGGGCAAATGCTCAAAATCGATGGCGTCTCGCACTTTGGAGAGGTGTTCTCTTCACAAATTAATCCCAGTTTTCACTGTTCAGGGCAGATGGCAGACAACGTATATGGCGTCGTGTGGGTGAGTGGTTTGCAGATGTCAACGTTGTGGATCGAGTGGCCCCTGGTGGCGGTGGGGTTATGGTATGGGAAGGCATATGTTATGGACAACGAACACAATTGCATTTTATTGGTGGCATTTTGAATGCACATACCGTGATCCTGAGGCCCATTGTTGTGCCATACATCCACGACCATCACCTCATGTTGCAACATGATAATGCACAGCCCCATGTTGCAAAGATCTGTACACAATTCCTGGAAGATGAAAACATCCCAGTTCTTGCATGGCCAGCATAACTCACCGGACATGTACCCATTAGCATGTTTGGGAATGCTCTGGATCGGCCGATACACAGCGTGTTCCATTCTGCAAATATAGGAATTGTTGCACTGCGTGAGGCCAAAGGGTGGTCAACCATAATACTACTGGTTTTCGACCCCCCCAATACAGAAACTGCACATTTTAAGAGTGGCCTTTTATTTGGCCACCAAGCACACCTTTGGCAATAATCATGATAGGCCACACCTGTGAGGTGATGGATTATCTCGGCAAAGGAGAAGTGCTCACTAACACGTATTTAGACAGATTTGTGAACAATATTTGAGAAATAGGCCTTTTGTGTACATAGATCAAGTCTTAGATCTTTGAGTTCAGCTCTAATGAAAAATGGGGGCAAAAACAAAAAAAAAGCGTTTATAATTTTGTTCAGTGTAAATTAAAGTGCACATAAACACAAAACTCAAGTACATATGTAGGGAGGGGTTCTTGCAGACCAATCACAGCGCTTGCGGTCCACATAGAATTGACGCGCTGTTATATTTTTGGAGAGGTGCATGTCAGGCTACGGCGTATGGGTGTGCGTTTATGCGTAAGCTACGGCGTAGGTCCGACGCAGAAGTATAAATCAGCCTTTATGCCTCATTGCCTTCTTTCTTTGCGTGAACATTTGGGCGGCGTTATGCAAATCTTCCCAGATAGGGACATAGATATGTGGGGGGCGTGTTAGAACGAGCCGTTTTAGGTAGGCGTGGTTGACTCTTAACTTTTATAAAGAATATCTCTTTGGATTTGAGACTTTAGTCTTAGCAACTTTACAGATCTTCTTTATGCCTTAGAGCTCGGAATCACTCCAAAGAGAAGGAAAATTTTTTTATTGCATCATATGACCCCTTTAAAGTGATCATTGCCTTAGATTAAAAAAAAAAAAAAGTATAATGACCAAAGGTTTCTTTTTGTCTTATGTTTATTGTCATAGTGTCTACAATTTATCATTATGGAATAAATAAAAGAAACCAACAAACAGTTACACAGTCTTAAATGAACATAAAACAATGGAATGTTATGGCAGAACATTTAAAAGAGCATAGATTTATAACGCTAATTCTCAAAAAACAATATATAGAATATTTGAATGTTCTACACAATATATTGATAATTTGGCCATATAAAATCACTACTGCTTTAAGGCACGTATAATAACCATACAGAACTTATGACACAAGGAAAAATGGATGGAATATTTATCACAGAACAAAAGTGAAGATGATCAAAATTTAAATATTTTGTTTTGGTGACTAACACACATCCATCTGTAAAACAGAGTTGGGTCAGAATTATATGCAATTAATCATTTCAGGGCGGAATATATTTTGGATTTCACTTTGGTCACTGTATTGGGCAGAGGGATGAACAGTGCATGGAATCAAGTGCTGCAGTACAGAATACAAGAGCAATGGCAAGATGTGCTGTTATTTAGCAGCTTTAAGACATATTAAAGATCTACTGCCATGAACATCTTAAGGCTTCTTAATTGCTGATATGCATTTTACCAATTCTTTGGTCTATTATTCTAATGAGTCCATCAGATGAGGAATTGATGCTCTAAAAATCCGGAAAAATGTCACATCTGACCGGCGGTTTTTAAAGTGATGTCTGTGCATGTCAGCAATCATACAAAATAAAATTATTTGGAAACAACTGAAGTTGGGATTGACCAAAACTGGCGAACACGTTAAGACACCGTCTCCCCTCTCGTAAACTCAAACTCTGCTGTTTTTTTTAAAATATCTTTACTGTCTATGTATGGCAAACATTTTTGCACATACTGACAGTGCTCCCAAAAAACTGCCCAAAAACCTGGGGCATCCAGAATAAAAACACATACTGTGCTTTGGACTATAAGGACACACTAGATAAAATAAATCTTTATATAAAGCTGAAATAAGGCTCACAGAGTAACTTTAAAAAAAAAAAGTCAGTTTCCCAACTGGAGTTATAACTGCAAAAAAAAAGAAAAAAAAAGATATGGCTTTAAAGTCTGGAGTACCTATGAAACAATCCATCTCCGTAAACAAAATTCATTATCCAGCAAAAATGCATCTTGCACATCTCTAGAGACGCTACGTTTCAGTTAACAGGCCTAACAAAAGTTGATCATCCCTACTAGAGAGCCTCATATAAGACTGTTGTGATGAACATCAGAAGCTCACAGAAGGACAAAAAAAATAAACATTTATGAATAAAACAAGTAGATAAACCTGATTTCAATAAAACAACATTACCGTCACATTCACAATAGTCTTTAACTGAATGGTCCACTGTATTGTGTCCACTGGACTGAACTTGATGTTCAAAACACAGTCACAGGTCTGAGGGATCATAGGCACAGGGTGTGTGTACTTGTGTGTTCAGTTGTTTACTCGGTTGAATATTTCAATCCTAATCTCATCTCTATCCATTGCTCCATTCCATGCATGCTCAAGACTGGAAGGTGCAGATGTGAGGTTCTGGCTTGAGTGTTGGCTTATTCTCAAAGAAGTCTGGGTAATCCGGCTTCCTTGGTTCAGCTTCCTTTAGAGCCGATGTTTGTTTATTCCTTTTTGTGATCCTCGGGCGGATCGTCCAGGTCCAAACTGGGTTCTGCCACGCAGCAATAACACAGCTTCTGTGTTTGCAATGAAATTGTGTCTGAAAAAAGAAAAAGATGAGTACTGTATGTGAAAATCATTCAGAACATTAAATATTTGGCTTACTTGAAAACATCTTAACTGGTCCATATGTCAAAGATCAAAATGGTATAGATTAACTAGTCTAACTGCTCTAAAAACTTGAGGCTGAAGTTGTTTTTTTATGATCTAATTCAAACAATTAACATTTCTAAAAGCATAGTGACACTTTACATTACATGCCCATTTTATACACAATGAATAGAACTGTCAATTCAATTAATTTAGTGAAAATACAAATTTTAAAATAACATTCATTTTAAATGAATAAACAACGAGCGTATTAAGTAACATTACAAATGGACGCTTACTTTTGGGAGTGAGGGCAGAGGAAAGAGGCCGTTCTTTTTCGCGGAGGCTTATTAACTTCACTTTTGGTGTTAAAGGGCCTTTACCGTTGCCAAAAATATAACTTTGTTTTTTAATTAAAAAACAAATAAGCAAGCCAGGTGACAAAAAGTAACGCAAAAGTAACGTAACATTACTTTCCATAAAAAGTAACTAAGCCAGTTACTTTTTATGAGTAACGCAATATTGTAATGCATTATTTTTAAAAGTAACTTTCCCCAACATTGACAATGATGATGATAATAATACTAATACAGTTTGAAGAAATTTGAGTGTGAAGAACCACTTTGATGTTTTTGAGAATTCAGTCAACGCACGTTTCAAATTTAGCACATGCAATTCTATTAAAATTAGATTTACTTTAAAAAGTTTAATTGACAACAGCCCTAACAATTAAAATACTAACTTTTTTTTCAGTTTCAATTTTTATAGTCTGAAGAAAATGAGTGATGCTTGCCTGTGGAAGTTTTACAACCTTAATAAGTAGGGTGTTCTAATGGCGCTTTTCCACTGCATGGTACGGCATGGTTCCGTTCACTTGGGGGTTTTTCCGTGGTACAGTACTGGTACTTTTTTAGTACCACCTCAGGTGGGGTTCAATTTGGAACCGTACCGTTACAAAATGTGACGTGTAAACTCTGCTGATCACTGATTGGCCGTAGAGAATCGTCACTACCTGCGTCACTGAACTTGCGACACAAACACAAAAGAAACGCTAGATTTAAATCAGCACAGCCAGCAAAGGATCAAACGCAACTCTTTTGTGGCTGTTTCGTTGTCTGTTGTGGAAGAACAGACATTACTCTCGTTGATAGCAGAGGAGCGGATACAGCGAAAGCTTGATGGGGCGATGCAGAATGAAAAAGTTTTTCAGGAGTCGCAGCAATAGAGGTGGCGCAACTATAACGACATGTCAATAATCCCACCCACTCTAAAGCGGCGGGTATGAACTGAGTGAAACGCAAACCGAGCCGTACCGAGCCGTACCGTGCCGTACTATGCAGTGGAAAAGCGCCATAAGTAGTTGCCAAGACACTGTTATATGGTTGCTAGGGTGTTCCAGGTCGTTGCTAGGTGGTTGTTTACAGGGCTCAGACCAAAGAACCCACACCCGAGTTTCTGTGACATTCTTTCCCTAATTGTCTGTATTAAACACTTTAGCTGAGTTTTATTACTCAAAACAACTACATCATAAACACTGTAAAGTATGACCAAAAAACTATGGAAAATGACTGAAATCTCCTGTTTCATAACAGCGAATTCATCTTGGACTCAAATTTATTACACATCACCACAATTATGTATATATGCAACAAAATAGAAGGCAAACAGAACCTGGGTGTAGCACCTAGGAGAATGTTTCAAAGTAAAAACACTTCCTACAGCCTGCAGCAGAAACCAGAGCCGTGCAGGTGCCCAGCTGAACTAATAGAAGCGAGACAAGAGAAACGTGAGGCTCTTGCTCTTGTGTGCTCACTGCTCACTCACCGAGCATGTGTCCCAGAAAGGCGGGTCTGGAGCTGGGCGGGAGGTACACACATATGTAATACACAGGAGCCCCGGAGAGAGCGACGATGATTCCCACCAGAGAGTTTATAGTGTCACTGTAGAGCGGTACAACCACCAGAAACACACTGCACAGGCAGTACACTATAGGGAAGAACAGACTCAACTACACGGAAACAAACACACAGAGTCAATTAAGCACATCATAAACCGGGGCAATAACGAAATAAAAATGTCAACTTTGTTGCAAATATTAAATATATGACATTGGTTATTATCTGAAGCATTTTAAGGCACCATAAATGCACTTCTGATGTGAAGGCTGTTCTATTAGATGAGAAACATTATCCTTCTTTCTTAGATACTTTATCTTGACTAAGTATTACACATATCCTTTAGAGAGAGACAGATATAGAGATAGAGAGGAAGAAAGAGAGAGAGAAAGCCCTTTTGTCAGCAGCTTTGGTTCCAGTACTTTTCCCATAAAGTTTTTCCCATAGGAATTGAAAAAAATAATCTTTGAAACCAACCAGCTATAAGAGAATTCACATGGCTTTAATGAGGGAAAGAGCATTGTGAATGACAAATCACAATAATAACAACAGATAAATATCAAGCTATCCAATTAAAGATGTTAATTATGTACATAAAAACAAAATATTTTACATTTAATTGCATATTTATAAATATAGAGTAGTAGTTTGAGAGACTACTGAAACGTAAAATTCTAAATTTGAATAAAGCACATAATTAGTACCTGAGATTACGGTCATATAGTTTGTATCTTGTTGTTCCAGCTGCGACTTCGCCAAAATAGAAATCGTTTCTCAAATTTGAAATTTTGCGTGTTGCCTTTTATCATGTGTCGTGGCATCACGTCGCGTGTAGTTAGGACACTGTGTAAGACCTTCGTTCATCTTTGGAAAACAAATTAAAATATTTTTGATGAAATATGAGGGCTCCCTGACCCTCCCATAGACAGCAATGCAACTGACACGTTCAAGGCCAGAAAGGTAGTAAGGACATGATGTCACGATGGACATTTTAAACAAGGTCCCTTACGCCCGCCCCCCCGTTTAGGACTGAATCGTGGTAGTTGTGTTGCCGTCTATGGAGGGTCAGAAAGCTCTTGGATTTAATAAAAAATATCTCATTTGTCTCAGTCACCATTTGAGAAAATGAATGCGAGTTGAAAATCTCCTTCAACGAGGTGTGCTAGTACTAGGAGTGTGTACATGGAGACAATTCGGAATCAGTCAATTCTAATGGTTAGTATTACACAGGTAGTGGGTATTAGCACAATAGCTTTGGGTTTGTAACAGAGCTATTGACTTACCTTAACAGGACGGGGCAGGTCAGGTGCTTTAAAGCGCAGGTAGATCTGACTGCCTATAGAAAGGCCGATGAACAGCCAGTAATTAAAACTGAAGTAATTAATTAGCTGGAACACGTCTTTCACGCAGAGAAATATGAGTGACATGCCACCCTATGGGAGGAGGATAAAAAGCAGATCATACAGATTGAAGCGTCCTGTTTTTAGTATACAACATGGATATTCTACATTTTCTACGTAGTACAGGCATGTCTCAGCCTGCTTACTCACATTAAACAGCAGGGCTGGAATTGGCGTGTAGCGTTTGACATGGATCATACAGAGGATATTGGGTAAATGGCCCTCACGTGAACCCACAAAGAATAGCCTAAAAGGAAAAAAAGGATTTGGCTAAGAAACTGAATTCCTGCCACCATGCATCGACTCATCAAACGACAGAAGACTCTGAACAAGATCTTTACCTGGATGCGGCAATGATAGAGGAGTTTAAACCTCCATAACAGGAGATGGCCACAGACAGCGGGATGAGCCAGCTAGCATATCCCAGCACATAGTCAGCAAACGTCTGTGTTAATAATAATAATAATTTATTGTCATTGCTTTAGAACAACGAAATTACATTAGAGCATCAATCGATAGTGCAATTTCATAAGTGCAAATGCGTAGGATTGACATTGACAACAGTGACATAATAAAGCACAGCATGTCAACAGGAAAATATGACATTGGTAAGGAATACAGTGTATAAGGTAGAGAAACAGTAGTAACCAGAAAGATGTGTATTTTTGTGTGTGCTGCAGCAATGCAAAGTCCAGTTCACAGTATTAAAAGCATGAATGTATTAGACATAAAAGCAAGTGTTTTTTTTCATTATGACAATTAACCAATAAATGGCTGACACTATACTAGTTTGTCTAAATAATAAAAAAATTAAACACTAAAATGAGCCAATTTAAATGCTACAAGTGAATTTAGAGATCACAATATAACACAATGTACAGTATCTATTTTGTTTTGTTTATATTTTAACACTACAACTGTAAAATTACAATACTAATATTAACAACTCTCTTATATATTTTTTAAACCAACAAGCTTTTTACTTTGGTGGAAAATTGCTTCTCTTAAAGCTTAAAGGGGTCATATGATGCGTTTCAAGTTTTTTCTTTCTCTTTGGCGTGTTACAAGCTCTTGGTGCATAAAGAAAGATCTGTAAAGTTGCAAAGACTAAAGTCTTAATCCAAAGAGATATTCTTTATAAAAGTTACTGTCACTGTGTGGGAAGATTTGGATAACGCCACCCAAATGTTCACGCAAAGAAAGAAGGCCTAACTTTTATTCTCGCTGTAGTATTGTTGTTGCCGCCGCCATGTTGTGGAGACGCGGTGTGTTTCGTTGTGAAAGTTGAAAGCTTTGTTTGGCCTTCCAAAAGAGGACACACTAGAAATCAGTGGTTAAGTTTTATTCACAACACTGTTCCAGAACAGTTCAAACCAAATAATCAGATGTGTGCAACGCATTTTATGGAGGACTGTGTAACTGGGAGGAGTAGCCTGTCGTTCAATATAAAGTGGGCAATTCCAACTTTGCAAGGACAGACTGGCGCTTCTGACTCACAGCCTTTAAGTAAGTTTTTTATGTTTAAATAATTTGCCAATGATGATTCAAACACAAGTTTTGAGCAGCGTAGAGTAGTGCTTGTTGTTTGTAATTTCTCCGATCATAAATGCAGGTTGTGTTAGCAGTGCGATACAAACAGCAACGAGCAACAAAGACCAGTCTACTCATTATAATCCGTAATTATGTTCCTACTGGATGCAACAAATGCCTCGTGTATAATGGGTTTTATTGGTTTTGTCTCGCCACGCCAGGACACGGCATCACAGTATGGTAAAGAGCGTAACATTTCCATTACACGCTTGAGGAATTCGGCCAATCACAACGCACTGGATAGCTGGCCAGTGGGCCAGAACGATGAGCTTTGTAAAAATCGACGCGTTTCAGAAAGGCAGGGCATAGAGGAGAAACAATAATGTACAGTATTGGAAAATAATGTGTTTTTTGAACCTTAAACCATGTAAACATTGCATTACACCACATACACAAAATAATGTTCCTTTTTAGCAACGTCATATGACCCCCTTTAAACTCTTATTTTGGTCAACGCGGTTTATACCAGCACTTAACATTGTTTAGGAAAATTCTCAGTGTAAGCTGTTGTTCCCAAGCAGAGTGAACCAGACCACGAAAGATGTAGAGATTAGTTTCATGTGGAGTAGCAGGGGAAGTTATTGCAAACCATTATGCGACACTGAACAAAAATCAGAGTGCTCGTGTACCAAATGACACAGTGCACGCTGTCACTGTGATAGATGCAACGATGTATTAATTTAAATTTAAATGCGCCGTTTGAGACTAGACAACATCACTACGCAAATCGCAAAAATTTATTTAGTTTTGTGATTAGGGTGGGCAAAAAAAAAAGATTTTCAGATTAATCGTTTTTTTAAATGACGCCGATTCAATATCGTTTCTCAAAAGCCACGAATCGATCTTTTCCAGTATTTATTTCAGCACACATTTAAAACAAGATCTGATTAACGTGACTCTTATCATTAGTCTTCTCCACTAGAAGTCACCCTTATTTACCTTACGCAATGTTACAACAGAAAGCCTGTCAAAGTCATTCATTCAGCACTTATCATGGCAATACGCGCAATTCGCAATGCTCAGGTGAAATGCTATAGTAATACTATAAATCTGCGGAAGCATCTGATATCACACATAAGGCGCCATGATTTCAGCAATGAATGAATGGCGGGGCGCACTGTTTTGTTTACTACACACATACTAAAGCGCGGATGACGCTCGCGGTGTTTTCAGCTTCTGCCGTCTCACTATATGATGATATGAACACGAATGTCATCTCCAGCTGCTATGAGAGTCACTTCATTAGCATTTAACGTTTCATCTGAGAAAACTACCGTCATATCACATACACATGCAGCTGCAAGTTCTTCACGGCAACCAGTCAAAATAAAAGTTTAGTTTAACGTTCTACTGTCAGAATATATTACTATTTAGCAGTCTTAAGACTCAATGCTACTAATGCTAATACATATTAATAAATCTTTATTTTTAAAGGAATAATCACATCTGTTTTATTTTTAATTTTAACAGTAAACCTCTGTTGTGCAGCACTTTGTTTGCCAAAAAATAAAAGGGTTTAATTTTCATTTGATTAGGATAAATAAATTAATGTTTTATGCCTTAATCTGATTACCAGAAAAATTAAGAACATTTTATAGGGCCCTATTATTGTTTTAAAAAAGGACCCTATACAAAAAAAAAAATTGTTTAAAATACAGGCATGTGGTTCTTATTTTCTTTTTATTAATTCACCATTTGTTAACTGATGTTTACTGTTCATTTTTTTTAAATATCAGTAGCATTTGTATTAAAACTATATTCAATGAATGTAATAAAAAAAAATCGAGAATTGAATCGAGAGCTTGCGAATCGAAATCGTATCGAATCGGGACATCTGAATCGATACCGAGCCCTAGTTTTGATTAACTGTGCAGCTGGTTAAGCTAATGTTGTTGTGTTAGATGCTCAAACAAGCAGAGCAATGTTTTGGAAGAATGTAGTTGTCTCTGCATTCAAAAATGTAACAGGACCCAGCAGAAACAAAACAATGCTTCAAACACAGTAAACAGTTTGTTGGCCATTAAAACTTCTACAGAGCAGCATACTAGTATAATTACAGGCAGCAGAGCTTCTGTGGTTGTGGACTAATGTCATCGAGCATCTCTAGAGAGAGGACATTGCCTCAAGCTGCTCTGCTTAACCAGATCAGTGTAACAGGAGATGAAAACATGATCAAATCTGGAGCAAATAAACTAAACAGACGCAGTCCATTAACTTCCATGTGACATCCAAGATCATGTGGGTTAAAAATAAGCTTTGCTACAGTAGCTTGAGATATTCAATGTATCTTTTTTATCATAAAATTCAGCTCCCAAGAAATGTTTTACTCACCACAGCCACAGCTTCACTCTGTAGCAGTGTATTCATGTCCAGCACTGCATAATAGGCGATATTAGTCAGGATGTAGATTATTGTGACAATAGGCATGGAGATCGCTATAGACAATGGCAGGTTCCTGTAGAAGAGAAAGACAGATTTTGCTTACATACTACATCTTCCTGATTGATTTGCAATAAAACTGTTGGACATTCATTCAAGATGAAGTGTGAAATTTCTGCACCAAAAAGGATTGTACAGATGATGACTTTTTTCCAAACACACCCCCAGTTTGCCACTGGTCAGTAAAACCGATAGTCCCACCCCAAATGAATGCCATTGGTTGAGCCAATTTGATTCAATTGCTTAAATGAATTGAGCAATGTTTCGAAAGTACTATAGCATAAACTTTTCAGGGCAATCAACCTACATATGGCTTACTTATATTTATCTTTGCATATTAAGCCGGGACATGAGAAATACTTCTATTATTATTGATTCTTACTCATGATGAGTGGAGCATGTCTTAATATTAAGTAAAATGTCATGAGTATTAGTACCTCTCTGGGTTTTTAATCTCCTCTGTGACGAAGTTCAGGGTGTCCCAGCCTGAGTATGAGTACAGAGCGGCATACAGAGCCAGAGCCATGTTTCCTGGATCCAGTTTAGAGTTCTCAAACGAATCCCTAAAGTTGTCCGTTTTTCCTGTGGCACAGCAATGCAGATGCAGTCAAATGTCAAAAACAAACAGTAACAACTCTCAAAAATATAAATGTGTAGCACTACTGTATAGGGTCGGTATTTTTTTTTACAATCTTCATTCTCACCAAGGATGAATTTATTTGATTAAAATATAGTAAAAACAGTAATATTGTAAAATATGATTACAGTTTAAAATAACTGTTTTCTACTTTATTTTTAAAATGTAAGGTATTCATGTAAGGCCGAAGCTGAATTTCCGCATCATTACTTAGTCTTTAGTGTAACATGTCCTTAGAAATCATTTCGTATGCTGATTTGTGTAAGAAACCATTTTCATGTAAAATTATCATTGTTTGAGCTGCTTAAGTTGGAAAGCATGATGTAGTTTTTAAGACTGTGGATGAATTAGAAAACAACAGCCCATTATTTGAAATATAATTTTTGGTAATATTATAAATGGATACAATTAACTATCATGTTGATCAATTAAATGTGTCTTTGCTCAGTAAAAATATTTAATTCTTTAAAAAAAAAAAAATGTTTAAGTTTAAAACCCCCAAAATTTAAACTGTAATATGGTATAAGATATATATAATAAACAACACATGTGTCAGTATGTTCAAACCTTGGGCCAGCACAATCATTCCAGCAATGATAATGACTATGAGAGCCAGGACTTTAGCCACAGTAGAGATGACCTGAAGAATGGCCCCCCATTTTACCTTCATGCAGTTCACAAAGGTGAGAAGACCTGCAAAGGAAACAGAGACAGACATGCCCATATAAAAGCCAGACAATGCGTATACCGAATATACTTTAATTGCTGTTTGCAACTGTTATTTCTTAATGTCCATTTTGATCATGTGTGTAATAGTTCCATAGCTGCATTGTGCAATTGTGTTCCATTATAACTACTATTGCTATTTCCTTGTAGATGAACGTAAATTTCCAATGTGTCGTAAGTATTTAGATTCACTGACAGGTTGTCCAGGGCTATAAAATTAGGCTGCGTTTGAGTTTTTTTCAGAACAGAGTAAACCCTCAACTCCTGCTTCTGCTGTTTTACTGACAGGCAATTCAAGTTCCTCCATTCATCTGATACTGCAGTGAACACTCCTGGCATCTAATTTCACCAACAAACCAAGTCTGACAGTAATTCACTCCTCGATAAACAGTCTCTCAAAACTGCAGATACCATCGTGACTGGACGTCCTGGCGCTGTGATACCCAGGAGATTAATTGAGGTATTTCTGTTCCAGATTTAATCTCAGTTCAAATGCCACCTCATTCTGATGAAACTGTACAGACCAGGTCCAAATAAAGTGCTATTTGTCACTAAATGGAAATTAAACCCTGTAGAATTACACTGTTATATAAGCTTGCATAATTGTGGTTCAGGCCTGTTTGCTAAGTACTTGGGTGGACTTTGCCGCAGTAAGTAGCAAAACATGCCACAGGTGACAAATACCCAAGAATTCCCTCGAACTCAAACAAACTGCGCATGATCTCTGTGGAAACAGTCACCAGTGACTTAAAACATAAAAGGTAAAGGTCATAAAAAGGTCTCGTGGAGGTCTTGGCAGGGTTACGGACTCCAGTCCAAATGGAAAGTATTTGGTTGACAAATAAAATGTCTAAATAATGCCAACCAACACTGACAGGAATGGAGAGAACAGATTGGCAGCCGCAGTGGAATTAACAGCTGAACTAACAGAAAACACTTGCTTAAAGGGGTCATATGATGCTTTTTTAAAGATCATTATTTTGTGTATTTGGTGTAACAGAATATGTTGACAGGCTTTAATGTTAAAAAAACACATTATACAATACTTTACATTATTGCAGGTCCTCTATGCCCCACCTCTCTCAAAAGCTTTGTTTTCTACAAAGTCCCTCCTCCCGACAAGCGCAGTCTGCTCTGATTGTCCAGCTGACCCGGTGCATTGTGATTGGCCGAACATCGCATGCACTCGTTGGAAATGTAACGCCCCTTTTCATAATCGCGAGCTTCATCTTTCAAATAAATGTAAAGACAGAGCCCGAAAGGGGAACAGCGTCGCATGACAGACACAGTGATGAAGCGGTTGTGTTTGCAGTACCCAAGCCCACGGTTTAAGACAGCTGACTCTCTACTGTGATGTGACACCCTCCCCTACCTTTCTCTCGCTCGCGCACACACACACACATACACACACGATGTGCATTTGAACAGTCAATAGCAAATTCTTAAACTATTAACAAAACAGTAGCTGATTCAGAAGAACCAGATTGTCATAGAAAAGTCAGAATTACCTACTCTCCTAGGTTCACGAAACGGTCATACATAAAATGCATTGCTGTTCTGTTGCAAGTAATCTTAAAGATTCCTAAATGCATCTATTTCGGAAGGCCAAATAAAGTGCTTTTGCTTTCTCCTTGAAACACACACCGTCTCCCTGACAAGGCTGCATCAACACTAACTGCGGTTACCGAAACCACGCATTCTTTCTTTGCGTGAACATTTCGGCGGCATTATGCAAATATTCCCACATAGTGAGGTAGATATGTGGGGCGTGTTAGAAAGAGCCGTTTTAGGAGGGCGTGGAGAGTTTTAACTTTTATAAAGAATATATCTTTGGGTTTGAGACTTTAGTATTTGCAACTTCAGGGATCTTATCTATGCACAATCAGTTTGTAACACTTCAAAGAGAAAGGAAAAAATTTAAATCGCATCACACGACCCCTTTAAAAATTTATAAAGACAGTATTCACTTCATTTTAACAAATTACAAGAACAAAGTACAAGTTTATGCAAAGTAGTACGAGTATGTACTTTAGGCAAATGAAAATGTTGACAGTTTGTTCACACTGCAGTGCCGACTCACCTGCTGGACTGTGTAATTAACAAGTTAATATTGAAACTACACAATCTAACAGCCGAGTCCACAGAGGTAGTTCACCCAAAAATTTTCTAAGTAAATTTGTACTTTCTGATGAAGGAAAAAGAAGGTTCCTGGATTTAACTCAGTGGAAAAGAGACTTTGCCACTTTTTATCATTGCAACTTGCAAGGATGTTTTAGTATGAAGAAAATCAAAAGGAGTAAAAAGAAAACACAAATTTCAAATAAAAAAAGGAAATGAATAAAATAACATTGCAGAGAAAATTGCACCATGAGCACCCTGGTGGAAGTCATTACGGCCGAGTTGTGGCTTCGCCAATGCGAGTCCCTAGGGCTACGTGTGAATTGCCAGAAACAGCCATGTCCTGAGTCAGTCTATAAATATCTGGGTGTGTGTTTCGACATGGTAGATGCAAACCCCTCTATCAAAAGCGCATAACAACAATGTCATCTGCTCTGCGCCTGCTTCAGACAGGCTGTTCTGTTACTTGAGGAACATTCAGAGGTTCTGGGACTAATGGGTCACCATCATCAGTTTGCCACGGGTCTTTGACATTGAGGCCACTACATTGTGGCTGAGAACTGGGACTGGAGGGAACAGCACTCACTGGTTGACGACGATTCATCGACTCGGGATGGGGAGCAGTGTGCGAGGGCATGCCGACTTCAGGCCTGTGGTCAGAGTCTCAGAGCAGGTGGCACATAAACCACTTGGAACTGAAGGAAGTGTACTTAGTTATTTTTGCTGTCTCACTCCTCGCTGAGGGGAGACACTCTGACATCGTGCTGGCCGAGAGCCAGACTCTATGCGTTCTCTGGTATTATGCAAAATCAGGGAAGAGAGTCTGGAGCTGTGGAGCCTTCATGTGTGGCTACATCAGTGGTCCTAGAGGGGCTGAGCACCCTGCCTCCCCATGTGCTTGACACACTCACTGAGTCTCATACACCTTCTACTAGGCGTCTGTATGCTCTTTAATGGCGAGTGTTTGTGAAATGGTGCTGTGATAGAGATACTGACCCAGCAAGCTGTCCCATTTCGGATGTTCTACGTTTTCTGCAGCACATGCTAGATAACGAGAGTCTGCCGTCAACGATAAAGGTTTATGTGGCCACTTTTGCTTCGTTTCGTTCCCCGGTTTATGGGCAATCGAGCGGGAGGCACACGCTGGTGGTCAGATTTCACATCAACCAGAGGGAGAGCAAGAGCACACCCATCAACTTGCTTCATTCGGGTTACGGAAGTCGTCAGG
>JADLZN010006934.1:0-35330 GCA_018155175.1 Sinocyclocheilus anophthalmus | reverse complement strand
CATGCATGTCTTAAGTTGCTGGGTTATATTTGTAGCAATAGCCAACGATATATTGTATGGGTCAAAATTATAATTTTTTCTTTTATGCCAAAAATCCTTAGTTATGTACGTAAAGATATTTCCATGAAGATATTTTGTAAATTTCCTACTGTAAATATATCATAACTTAATTTTTGATTAGTAATATGTTTTGCTAAGAACTTCATTTGGACAACTTGAAAGGCGATTTTCTCAATATTTAGATTTTTTTTTTGCACCCTCGGATTCCAGATTTTCAAATAGTTGTACTCAGTCAAATATTGTCCTAACAAACCATCCCATCAATGGAAAGCTTTATTTGTTCAGCTTTCAGATGATGTATAAATCTAATTTTTTTTTAAAAATTGCCCCTTATGACTGGTTTTGTGGTCACAGGGTCCACAAATTTGTAATTCTTTTTTGGAGTGATCTGTGACTCAGGTATTGCTCCATTACAGTTTTTGTGAAACATTAAGTCTCCTGTCTAAAAAGAGCCACTTGCTAACCCATACAACCCTTCTCTGTTAGGTTACGCCAATAAATCAATAAGTGCCGAAGAGAAAACATCACAGTCATCCCCCCCCCCCCCACCACCCCCTAAAAACCTAAAAATTGTATAAAAAAAATATCATTCATTGAGATTTAGAGATTTTATTATCTTTGAGTCACGATTATAGTATTGTTAATATTTAATTTTTGTTTTCATATTTTCTGTTAAGTTTGAAGTAATTTTTGTTGTTGTTGTTTTTTTATTATTATTAATATTATTATTAAATATGGCTATAGTTTTCATTGTTAAGTTTAAGTTTTAAATTTTAGTTTATTTAGTTAATTTTATTTTAGTACTTCAAATTAAACTAAATGAAAATTTGAATTTTTTAACTGAAATATATATTAAACAGCAAGCTGAAGGCAGCAAGCCGAAAGGTCTGTTATTTGTATTTATCTCCTGTTTAAACATTATAAAGAGTAATGTTTAAAATAAGAAATAGGTCTTTGCACCTACAAAATCTGGGAGAGCATGGTGAGTGTTGACACTGGAAATTCATGAAACGTAATTTTGTGAATAGCTGATTTTTTTAAAATATTTCTTTTATTTCTGTTAATATTATTTAATTTCACGCTAAATTATTTTTTTTTTACAACTTAAGTTTGAGTTAACACGAATAACGCAGTTGACTAATTATCCTGCAATGACTCGTTTACTGCATAAGAGGCTTGTAAATGGATTTCTTTGTAAGTCTAGGATTGGCACCACAGGATTTACATCCCCTTCTTCTGTTCTCATGAGGGCAATATTCATGGTCTGTGGCCGAAAGCATAGGCACTTATAATCTAGTGGTGTGCGCTATGAACTTTTAATGACTCAGTGGTCCAAAAGGATCTAATCTGTGTTTACTGGACGTTCATGACTTCAGAGACTCCTTTATACTAACCCACTGCTCGATGTTTCTACAAAGTCCTATCATCAGTGACTAACAGCTAGTCACACGTTGTTTTTTTCCCTGACAAACACGGTCTAATATAGCACATTTTTTATCACAATACTATACTTTTATTCAGCCAGGATGCTTACATTGATCAAGTGACTTTTTTAAATTGTACAAAAACAAATTTGGTTCCACACACAAAATATGAACAGCACAACTGTTTTTCAACATTGATAATAATCAAGGTTTCTTGGGCAGCAAATCAGCATATTAGAGTGATTCTGAAGATCATGTGACACTGAAGACTGGAGTAATGATGCTGAAATTTCAGCTTTGAATCACAGGAATAAATAAAATTTTTAAAATATACTAAAATAGAAAACGTTATTTTAAATTGTAATAATATCTCACAATTTTACAAGCTTTAATGTATTGTTTTAAAGTTTTAATGAAAATGCTATTTCAGCTTATAAGTGCATGGTAACATTGAACTCTATCTTTACATGAAGCTCTTCATACTGCAAAGCGTTCCAAATCACTTACTGTATTTCCATTACAGCACTCCCTATACTGTATGTACAGCAGACAGCAAAGCAGCTCACTTTGTGTTGTAGTTTATGTATGTGTCTGTGTGTGAGTATTTGTCTATATTAATGTCAAACCAGCACAAAGACGCTCACCTAACTCATGTGGCAGCTCATGGCAGAGCACAGCCAGAGACGTGGCCAGACCGGACCGCCACGAGATGGAGAACGCTGCACCGATCGCCAGACCGTCCGCAAAGTTATGGATGCCGTCTCCAATGGTGATCATGTAGGGAAGTATACGCTGCTCTGAGGGAGAAGAGAAGACAACTATGAAATTCATGAAGCTTTTACTAGTGGCCTGATGGGATATTAATAACCCAACGGTCATTTGCACTAAACAACTCATTTGACTCTCTTAGATGAGTTTTAGTAATATATCATTAACTCCTAGTTGTGTGTATAATCACCTCTTTTGGGGCCAACAGGTTCCAGGAAGGACTTCTCATTTTTCGTCATTCCCTCAAAAAAAAAAAGGGAATAAATTAATAATAGAAATAAATAGCAATAATATATTAAATATTATATTAAAATTATTAATCATATTATTCATAACTAGTAATACAAGACATCACTTAGAACCAACAAACTCACTAGATAACTACAGATATTCAGAGAATATTTAAGCACATACAATATTATTATTACAAAATTTTATTTAAATAAAGTTTGAACAATTCCATATAAAATGTAGAAGTGATAAATTTCGGTAAATTGCCTACATTTTCAGAAAGTTTTCCGAAAAAGTCCTTAAAGTTTCAAAAATTTGCAGGCGTTTCCAGAATTACGTGAATGTTCCTCCTCTGTGCAAACCTTAAAACAAAATTAATAATATTTTAATATTAAACATAATAATCATAATAATAATAACACAACATCACAAATGCAGAACATATTCAGAAATATTCCAGCAAATTGTGAATGGAACCTAAATCAATATTTAGAAACGCATATTCTGAGAGCCTTTGTTTGTTACTACTTCAAATGTCCGACAGGGTATTATTGTAAACTAGAACCAAAAACTGTAAACCAGTAAACTACTAATGAAATGTTTTTTGATTAATTATTTTTAGTTACTATAAGTTTTCGATATAATATATATATACGCATCCAAAATACAAGTTTTTTGTTTTCCAATACTATATGTATGTGTGTGTATGTATGTATGTATGTATATGTACACACACATACAGTATATACAGTATTTTGAAAATATTTACTTGTATATACATTTACATATTTATATTATTATATTATATATAAACACATTTAATATATAAACATAACACATTTTTCTTAAATATATCCATGCATGTGTTTGTATTTATATATACATAATAAATATGTACAGTACACACACATATATTATGTAACCAAAAACTTTTATTTTGGATGCGATTAATCGTGATTAATCATTTGACAGCACTATATATATATATATATAATAGATAATTAATATATATAAATAATATATCTATTATATATCTAGTATATATAGATATATGTAAAATAAAACTGTAATAGTAACTAAAGTAATATATCAACGATTCTAAAAAGAAACACACTGCTTCTGAATTTAGACCCCATTAGTATTAGTTCATTCATCACCAAAGACTCTTTTCTGCTTTTCTCGCTATTTAAAAGTAGATTTCTGTGTGATTTTCTCACCAGATCGGCCTGTGAGTTGGAGTGTTTGTTCTGTTTCTCTCGCTGGAACATCTGCAGGACTTTGCCGTGATCACAGTGATGAACGTCAGACTCCTCCTGCGAACACAGCATCAGGTTAGTGGTTGGGAATGGTTTAATAATCGACCCGGACCTCTCGAACGACACGAAAGACTCACTTCATCATGATTATGGTGATGTCCTCTGCGAGTAACGATGGAGAAGATGCTTTCCATCAGGTAGAAGAAATAGATGCCCGCAACAAGCACCAGCAGTTTGTGCACATAGTCGAAGTTGTCCTCGGCTTGGTCGTGATCGTGTCCGTCCTCGTGAACGTGGAGGCCTAAGAACTGCACAGAGATCAAACGACATTAACGCCGATCATGCTTTGATTTCCCAGCAGCGCTGTACAGTCATTCCTGTCTGCACTCAATAAGTGAGCTCTGTTTCTCTCAGCAATCCGGTTATTTTCCACTCAGGGCGATGACATGGTGTGACAGGGCTGCAGTTATGTTGACACGGATCTAAACGGATGAGGGAACGTGGGCGCTGTCAGCGCTCGGGGGAAATAACGGGTGCCAGGCCCATTCTGCCCCGTTAAACCAGAAAACTGAGCTTTCAGCGAGACTTGAGAAGATGCCCAGCCGAAGAGTAATCGCAGGGTGATTCAGAAGGATGATGAAGGCTAAAACTAAAACAGCAGCTACTGTATAAAGTTGCATGCAAAAGTCGGCATGTCAGCAATATGAAATATGAAATTTACACTCCTTTGCCCTTTCAGAGTTATTCAAAGCTAAAGATTAACCTGTGTTTTGGCAGTGCCTCTGATGATTTGGGATGGACTGTAATAAGATAAAATTATGATGAACTGATATTGTTACATGAAATAAAATAAACATTAACTGAAATGTATATACAGAAAATATTCAAGCAAATTTATCTGTGAAAGCAATCGAAATTTAATACATGAAGAAACTCACATTTTGAGAGGATTTAAATGATTATTTTCATCTAGTTTTCAAGGCAATATTTCTCATTTTCATGAAGTTTAACCAAGTAAAATAACTAAAACTGAAATAAAAAAATAGATATATTTTTATTTACATAATATTTTACAATTATTAAAAAAAAAATTAAACAGAACAAAAGTACTAAAACCTTAACTAAAAAAACAAGCAAACGTTGCATTTTCCATGTAGTTTACTGGATGTATTAAAATAATCAATAAATAAATAACTAGACGTTCAGCACAAAAACAAAACAACCAACCTTACCAAAACTTTAATTAATATTAAAAGGAAAACATAAAATATAAATACAACATTTGTACCAAAATAACACTGTGCTATGCATCAAAATCTTCACATTTAATAGTATTTAGTATTGTTTTAACTATAAATAATACACTTTATTATATATGATATTTTATTCTTTAGATCAGAATACTAAATGATTCTACACGACACAAACAGGGATTGAAGATGCAAATATAAGAAGAGAACCAGTTATGTAGGCAAATAAATTCATGTAAATACTGAAGCTATCAGCTGCCTCCAATCATGCAAATACAGCTTTGAATGGGAAAGACTGAAACTGTTTGTCAAGAAGTTTCAGTGACAAAAAGTTTGAAAAAAGCCTGCTCACCAAGGCTGCATTTATTTGATCAAATCAAAATCAATGTCAAAATTATCAATGTTGAAAACAGTTGTGAAGCTTAATATTTTTGTGGAAACAGTGATACATTTTTATTTTCGTGCTTGTTTGATGAATAGAATTTTCAAAAGAACAGCATTTATTTGAAGCTGATTTTTTTTGTAACATTATTAATGTCTTTACTGTCACTTTTGGTCAGTTTCCATCCTTGCTGAATAAAAGTATTAATTTATTTTAAAACAAATGTTCAAACCCCAAAGTTCGCTGGTAAAGTGTATATACATTCAAAAGAAAAGTTGAGGGTTGTGATTTGTTCCTTTCAGATGCTTATATTTTCTATTTATTAGGCCTGGGCGATAAAACGGTAGCGTATTGTAGCGCTGTAACACCTTCTTATTCAATAACGATATAAAAATGTTCTTATAGCGCACGATATAGGCACCTGCCTCTGAGTTAGGCAACCGCACACACCGCAAACACGAACACATGCTGACATTGGGTGCTGTGCCTCCCTGTGATGAGGATATTGTGATAAACAATCATAATTAAGTTGAATTTAAAATAAACATTTGCATTTGAATGCAAAAATAGTACAATGTTAGGTGTGCGTCAGGGAGCGTCATCAGTGGAGCACGAGATACAGTGATGATGATGAAAGTGACGTTGTTGCATTTGAATGTTTGTTCTCTAGCCCCACGAACCGCAGTTGCTGCATATGTCCTTTTTAAAAAAATATTAGGAATATAGTAATTCAATGCTTATAAAATGTTTGAATTGGTTAAAACCGAAACCAAGCCATTCAAACAGAACGCATTTTCAGCGCATTTTTAGACGGACAAATATATGACTGCTGCACTCGCGTCTCACCATGCAAAGTTACAACAGTTTAAACTTGTCACGATGTCACGAATTTGTGGATGTTTATTCCTTTTCACTGCATCTCTTATGTTTTTAAAGGCAATCTGTGTGATGGGCGATTCGGCTCTTTGGATTAAGCAATGCATAAATACATGATGCTGTTCTGTACATAATTGTTTATGCAATTTACGAAATTATATTTGATTTTTGAGTTAATTTAGATGTAATGCACGTTTTTTTTTTATAGACAGTTATTTATTTGCGTTGACAATTTAATGCGCAGCATTATTTTGCTCATTGCATTTAATGCTCTGCATTATTTTGCTCATTGCACCCTCCTGTGGCCTCGGAAGACAAGCCAACAAGTGTTTTTTAAAGGGGTCATATGATACGATATCAATTTTTCCTTTCTCTTTGGAGTGTCACAAGCTCTTGGTGCATAAAGAAGATCTGTAAAGTTGCAAAGACTAAAGTCTCAAATCCAAAGAGATTTTTCTTTATAAAAGTTAAGAGTCAACCCCACCTACCTAAAACGGCTCCGTTCTAAACACGCCCCCACATATCTACCTCCCTATGTGAGAAGATTTGCATAACACCGCCCAAAATGTTCATGCAAAGAAAGAAGGCGTAAATTTTATTCTCTCTGTAGTATTGTTGCGCTGCCGCCGCCATGTCGTGAAGGGCGCTGTGTGTTTCGTTGTGAAAGCAAAACTACTTTGTTTGGTCTTCCAAAAGAGGACGATAATCCCCCCGCACCCCCCCCCCTCCCCCGCTTCGTCATGCCTATAGCTGATCTGTGCTGGTCGCTGAGGAAATACATCAACTTCGCGCTGTGGATCGCCGGATCGGCTTTCACCGTGGACGAAGCGGAGTCCAGCTCGGGGTCGTCACATGTGGTTGCCGCAGGCATCACAATATGGGAAGGGACTAACATTTCCGTCACACGCTTGAGGTCTTCGGCCAATCACAACACACTGGATAGCTTGCCAATCAGAGCACACCTTGCTTTTTTTAGAACGATGAGCTTTGTAAAAATCGAGCGTTTCAGAAAGGCGGGGCATAATGTACATTATGTGGTAAAATAATGTGTTTTTTGAACCTTAAAACCGCATAAACACATTTCATTACAAAAATACACAAAATAATGTTCTTTTTAGCAGCATCATATGACCCCTTTAAGACCGGTTTAATCCTTGCATATAAAAACAAGTAGAAATTAGATATTATTTAATTTTTATTTTGGGTTTGACTGTTAAAACAAAAAATATTTGTTGTTTGTCTCAATAAATTGGGTTAGTTTAAAAATACAGTGGTTAAATGTAAATTTTTTTTTTTCTATTGCTCTTTGTTTAAAAAAGGTTATAAAAAATGTCAATAATTAAACGATATGAAACATTATATCGTTGATACATTTTTTAGCTATATCGCCCAGCCCTACTATTTATACTGTGTTTACACTTTTAACTCAATTTTTTTAGCCATTTCCTCAGCTGGTTTGTAACAATAACAACTGCTTTGCAGCACAAAATCACCATATTATGATTACAACGAGACGCAGAGAGCCAGCAGTTGTGTGTATTGTGTTGAATGCGGGCGTTTGCTCACCGCGGGCAGCAGATGCAGCAGAGCGTCGCCCGTCAGAGATCCCACAGCCAGACTGATGCAGAACTGGATGCAGAGCTCGAACACTTGTGTGCACGCAGAGAACAGCAGCACCACGATCCCAAACATGGCCATCAGACAGATGATGAGGTTGGCCAGCGTGGCGTATCCATATCCTGCACACAAAGAGCTCATTCAGTGACTGAACACACACAACAACACATCCTTCCAGCCGGATGAAGGACAGCATTGTGCTTGAGTTACTCTCTTCTCCTCAAGGACTCATTCACACTGAGCTTCAGAAACAGTTACGGGTAATCCAAGCAGAATCAGGTTTGTTACGAGAAAACGGTTTACGAGTTTGAATGTGTTTTTTTTTCTTTTGTGCAAACAATAAAAATACACATTGCCTTTTTAAATATAATATATATTTACAAATAAACACAATTCACTCAAAAAAGTCACTTTTATTTATTTTTATTTTTTTACTTTTTTAGCAGTATTTTAGCAATAAAATCAGTATTTTTCTTTCATTGAGATTAAATGACGTGAAATCATATAATGTGTATATGGGTGAATTTCTAAATGAAATATGTCTGTCATTTAAAACAAACAAACAAAAAGATTATATGCATCTTGTGTAAAAAATAACTATAACTATATTTTAAGAGCGGATTTTAAGAGTTTTTAAACTTTGTTCATTAAAAAAAGGACATTTCCCCGCACTTCACTGCCATAATACAGCAATGAAAATCATCCGTTCATTACTTGAAATAAAATAAACATTAAATGAAATAATGATGAATAAATAAATGCAATAATAAATCATATTTAAAAAAAATTCTCCAAACTTTCATTTTCTCATTTTCATTTAGGTAACTGATGTCAAATAAATAAAAATGAAATAAAATGAATAAAAACTATAAAAGCATATTAAAAATAAGAATAACAAATATAAAAAAAAAAAAAAAAAAAATAATAATAATATTAATAAAAACTACAATATATCTCAAACCAACAAACTGATGCATACTATGTGTTTATAAAATTTCTTAATAATATATTAAACAATTTATTTCAAACTAATATTGTATTATGAACAGTCTAATAGTGTCTGTATGTTAAAGTGCTGTTGAGATATGTTAACTATCAAAATAAAAACAATGTCATATCGAAAAAAACTTAAATAAGTCTGATTTCTTTAAGCCAAGTAGCGGTTTTCTTTAGAATTTTTTTGGGTGCGATGTGGACAGTTTTCAGGAGAGTCATCAATCATGTTTATAGACATGTTCATGGACAGCCAATGTGCAATGTGAAAGCTTTGATTTTACATTACTGTATATATTTATTATGGTGGTTATAACTGTTTTTAAAAGAAAGTACCATTATATCGTCAGTGATATATCATATAACTTAATATATAATGATATGATATATAATCTAATTGATTATATGTCATATCAGTGACATATTTACAGCGTATGACAGGGACTCACTCTCGGCCGTGCTGAGTGAATCGGGCGACGGTGTGCGGGACTGATCTCCGAAACAGCCTCCGTGAGGATCTGCTGAATCAGAGCAGGGTGATCTGTGTGAACTGATCGCGCTCAGTGTGAAGAGTTCAGCCGGTGAATCTCAAAAGGCTCCAGCGCTGAACAGGCCTGCGAGCGCAAAAAGAATCCCCACGAGACATGCAAGATGCACGAATGCATAAACATATGCCACATAATATTTCATTTCACACCACACTGGCGCGTCGTGCTCTCAATAATCACCGTGGAAAAAAAAAAAAAAAAAAAAAAAAAAAAAAAAAAAAAACAAAAAAAAAAAAAAAAAAAAAAACAAAAAAAAAAAAAAAAAAAAAAAAAAAAAAAAAAAAAAAAAAAAAAAAAAAAAAAAACAAAAAAAAAAAAAAAAAAAAAAAAAAAAAAAAAAAAAAAAAAAAACAAAAAAAAAAAAAAAAAAAAAAAAAAAAAAAAAAAAAAAAAAAAAAAAAAAAAAAAAAAAACAAACACTCGCATTTCTCTTTGATGAAATTATTAATTCCACGCATGTCAGACGACAGGTCTTATTTAGACGCCGTGTGAGCTTAGAGAAATTGGAAATATTCATCATGATTAAAAACGAGCTGGACGTTCGTCAGCACATGCACTCTTAATTTGGCTGTGATTATGACTGGGGACAGATGAAATGCGTATGTCACAAGATCCATCAAGAGAAAGAAACATTAGCGGCCGCTGACACTTCATGTTACAGGCCCCGTAATCATTTCTCACGCAGCCACATGATTGCTCTCTTCGTCAAGTGCCACGGTTAAATGATTGGATTTCTGTGGCTTGCAAAGATTTCCCATGATGCCCCATAAAACTATAGAATGTACAGGGAAAAAGACATGTTTTTATGTTGCTGTAAGGTTTAGCGAAGCACAGAATCAGGAATTAAAATTTGAATAATAGAAAGCGAAATGCAATTCAAAGAAATTCAACACAGGTAATGCATTCAGCGAAATAAAGTATCCAAAACCCTTGTCCATAAAATCAAAGTTCATTTATAGCTATAACAGTCCCTTTAATGAACAATGGTGTGAGATCAGTTATGTGTCCAGATGTGCTACTTAAAAGGTTTGTTCAAATTAATGCATGATTGATTACCACAACTTGTGAGTTGATGTAAAGTTAATCATTTAATAATGCAAAAAGTAACGATACAGTAAAATAAAGATTTACTCAAAATTATATAAATATTAAATTATTTATTTATTTATAGTGTATACAAATAGTTTATAGTAACTTGCATTTCATGGACCAACACAATACTAAAATATAATACGTTTTTGTCTGTAATTGAAATGTGCTTAATATACATATCTATACCGCAGATTTCCCAAACTAGGGTTTGAGAGTTGATGAAAAATGATTCATTTAAACTGCAACAACGTAATATATAAAATAAAACAAGATTTTGGAAAAAAAAAAACTATTAAAATAAAAACTCACTAAAATTATGAAAGTAGTAAATATTTGCTTTGTTAACCTTTATGTGACTAATAATATTTATACTTTTTTTTGACTTTGAGATTTATAGAGATGATAATAGATATAATAGAGATATATAAACATAAACATTTTTTTTTTTTTTCAAAAAGTGGATAGATTTTAGATTTCTACTGTGTTTCAGATGTGACCATTAACGGACATCAGAGAAATGTTAACATGTGGAATGTGTTGGTTAAGATGCTTATATTACGTTAAATTATAAATCTTAAATATATTACTTACTTAACAGCAGAGGACTTGAAGAAATTCTTGTAGGTCAAAGCAGTTCAGCTGACAAAAATGTTTGGAAATCCCAGGATTACCGTGTCCCAGCTGTTGTTGGTCCGATGGGCATCCAGATGCCTCTGCCTGTGGGTCTCTGTGCTGTGCTCGTCAGCATCATGGTCATCATGTACATGTTCCTCTCCACCCAGGTTTAAAGCCTTTAGAAGCCCCTCAAAATCTGAGGAGAATAATATTATCAAAAACCAAACATGATCACAACAGTTCCATAGATTATACCATGTATTATACTGATGCAGAACTATTGTAGGACTATCATACCATGAAGCGTGAGATTATCAGAGCCGTAATGGCTGAAGATGTAATCCAGGAAGTACTGCAGCTCAGGAAGGTGGTGTGCTTTCATGCAGTCTCCACGCAGAGCGTGATAGAGGACGTTTCCCATCACGGCATCCAGCTCTGTGTGCGTGTGATCACCGTGCTGATAGCTGCTCTCTTCCAGGATGTCCTTCAGCGTGAGACAGGGCTAAAAACAGACAAACACAAGACAGATGTGGCCATCAGCATCAAATGTCTATCATTTGTCAGTTTGCATTGCGTCTTGAGAGGCTTGCTGTCATTCTCAATGACAAAAGTCAAGTAGCCATTAGCCTTTGCATGCTTTGCTTTACAGATAACCGTGAGCATTCACTAAACAACATAGACATAACTTGTGTTCAAAAACTGGGTACAACTTTTGTATTTAGGGTCAAATTGACCCACGTTGGTTTAGTATGCAATTTGCCTAGATTTTTTTTTAAGTATTAAACTTCATATGTTCTCATGTATTTTATATCTTAGTCTTTGATAAGCTACAAAAAAAGCTTTTCTGTTTCTGTTTTTTAGTGCTTTTCAAAGTGTTGATATCACTGATATCATTACTAAAGGGAAACCTTTTCATTACTTGAAATAAAATAAAAAATTAACTGAAATAATAGTTATTTGCAAAAAGGAACATTCAAATTCTTTACTCCAACTGAAGTAATAAAATCACTAACCTGAAATAAAATAATATATATAAACTAATAAAAAGGACCCTAAACATACATATTTTAGTTAAATTGAGCTGCAAAACATTTACGATTTGTTTGCTTCCTGTTAAACTAAATAGATGATGAACAAATATAATACAAGTATAAAAAATGAATATTAAAAATAATGAAATAAAAAGTACTACTATATATACTAATAATAATATATATGACCTAAACACACAGCAAAATGACTAAATATTACATATTTTATGTTCAAAATTATCTGCAAAAGTTACAGATTTTTTTTTTTTATACTGTTGAACTCAACTAGAGGATGAAACAGTGAATTTCCCTGGATGATTCAGAAAACAAGTCTCAGTTTCGAGTAAACTTTGAGTCTTAAATTACAGAAGTTCTCATGTATTTCATATTTTAGTCTTTGACAAGCTACAAAAAAAGGTTTTCAGTTTTTTAGTGTCTTTAGTGTTCTTTCAAAGTGTTCATATCATTAAAGCTAAAGCATTAAAAAATTTGTTAAAATAAAAAAAGAAAATATAAAAGCTACAATAATGGTTTTCTGTTTTTAGTGTCTTTCAAAAATGTTGATATAATTAACTAAAACTAAAACAATTTTAAAAAATCAGTTACTTGAAATAAAAGAAAAAAAGAATCAAATCTAAACAAATCAGTCAGTTGCCAATAAAGTCAACATTTTGAATTTTCATTTAGTTTAAGAACTAAAATAGCTAAAACTATATATAGATATATTTAAATACATCACATATTTTTATGTTTCAAATTAGCTGCACAGATACAAAACTGACAGATCTTCAGGGTTTCAAAACTGAAACAGTGAATTTTTCTTGGATGATTCAGAAGACGAGTCTCGGTTACGAGTAAACTTTGAGTCTCACATTTCATATCGGTTCTCATGTATTTCACATTTCAGTCTTTGACAAGCTACAATAAAGGTTTTCAGTTTTTTTGTGTCTTTAGTGTTTTTCAAAGTGTTGAATCTTGTGTTGAAACTTCACATACACATTCGTGACCTTAAATGAGGAAAAAAGTCATCAAATTTCAAGAAGAAATAAATAGTTGAACAGCATTTCAAGCAGTTTGTAAATCAGGTGTGGGTCTAATTATCCCCAACGCTAGGAGAAGGATAACAAAATAAAATTTCATCCTGAAAACTAGTTATTGGTGCTGACCTCATGTGTGTCAGGCTGATAGTATTTCTCCATCTCGAGAAACATCTTCTCCAAACCCTCAAATTCACTGATGTCTCCATGAGGAGGATGATCGGTGGTGCTATTGTGGTCGTGGTCGTGGCCATAGATCGTTTCGATGAAGTGATGGGTCTCTTCGCCCCAGCGGCCCTCCTGTATGGCCCTGCAGGTCTCCAGCGGAGCGCTGAGGAACAAACAGCATGCAGGAGCCACGGTGAAGAAATCCTCCATCTGAAGCCCCTGAGAGCTGCTGTAGTTACTCAACAGCTGCGAGAGATGATCCACTGAAAGACACTACATGCAGAAGAGAGAAAGGCCGAGCGGTCCGTGGTGAAATAATGACGGAATCTGAGATGAAAGACTATTGTTTTTAAAGCAACTGTTTTGTATTTACATCAAGAAAATACAGACAAAACCATCATTTTTTCATGTACTGGTCAATGTCAGACTATTTTGGTATTTCAGACTAGTGAAAAGAAATGGTCCAAAATACACAATTAAGTGTTTATTACAGTTTATCCATTTGCATCTGTACACTGTAAAACAAATTCCGTAAAATTTACGGTAAAAAAACGGTAGCTGTAGTTGCCGGAATTTTACCGTAAAAAATACGGTAGCAACATTTTAGGTTTTAATGTTAATATACCAACCTATTGAAGTATGGAAATCTGTTTTGTAACTTTGTAATACACTGATAACCACCAAATGCAGGTGGTGATGAGAAAGTCACATGATGAACCAAAGCCCATCACAAGCAACTTTTAGATAATAACATATATAGAAAGTGCACAGTGTCATTCACACAGACACTAAACACCATCATGGTGACACACATGAAACTGAAATAATGCAAACAACATTAGGTGTAACACGAAACCCTAATATACAAAACTGATAAGAAAAACTAAGAAGAAACCGTTATTTCAGCAAAAAAAACATAAAATTTGAAATGTAATGCAGGGAATTCTGGGAATGTCAATTTACGGTCATTCACTGTAATTTATACGGTCTTTTTCACTTCCAAAAACAGTATACTACCGTAAAATTACATGTAATGTCCAATACAGTTTTCACCATATATAGTAGGGGAATTTATGAGAAGGGTATAGCTGCAGACCGGAGATCTCCAAAACGGGGGGGGGATCCAAAAATAGATTCTTCATTGACAGCAGGCAATGACACGCATACGCAATTTTTCCCCACAATCCACTTCCGTGCAACACTCGCCCCACAAGCTGATTTAAAGATTTCATTGGTTGTGTCATTAAAGTGTTGATTCACTCACTATGCTACAAAACCCTCAACCTACCCCACACTGGACCCTAACTTAACAGTGAAATTGACTGACTGCACGGCGGGATTGGCGCTGAATAGCGTGGTAAAGAAAGTTGCAGTTCTGGAGATAAACAGTTAATAAGATTATGCAATTTGAGACTGTTCCGTAACTCCCCAACCAGACCTCACTGGACAGTGGGACCTTTTTAGTGGCACCCAGCGTCACTACCCCCTCCTCCCCTGCGAATTTCGAGCCCCGGGACGCCCCCGTTGCTTAAAACAAAGCGATAGAGTAAAATATTTGTGCTGCTTCAGTCCAAACACCACTGGCCACGAGCTTTGGGCTCTGCTCTCACAGAGAATATTTATTTATATAGCACATTTTATTTGAGATCAACTAGAAAAAATGTTTAACTTATAAAGTTTTATTTTGAAATGTAAGTCAATAACAATCGGCTGAAGCCACAGCCAATGGTGAAAGTCTTTGCTCGAGGAGACCCCGCCCCATTTTGGAGGTTCTGCCCACTTTTGGAGATCTCCGGTCTGCAGTTATACCTACTTGGAATTTATCGTTAACCATTTAACAGGTTTTTATTGTAGCATTTTTACAGTCTTTTACCGTTAAATTCATGGTCATTTTTTACAGTGATTACAATACATATATGTATACAATACATTTTTAAAGGCCGTAAGTTTTCACTTATTTTCCAGAAATCTCCACTTCAGTATCACTTAAAATGTAAAAAAATACATATATTTTTCAAAGTAAAAAAAAAATTGAATGTTTCATAAGAAACTTTTTAAATCTATATTCTATCCATATTCTGAAGGTTTTACAGAGGTTTGTTCATATATAATTCGCCTGATATATATATACAGTGGGCAAAAAAGTATTTAGTCAGCCACAATTGTGCAAGTTCTCCCACTTAAAAAAAATGAGAGAGGCCTGTAATTTTCAACATAAGTATACCTCAACTATGAGAGACAAAATGAGAAAAAAATCCAGAAAATCACAGTGTAGGATTTTTAAAGAATTAATTGGAAAATTCCTCTGTAAAATAAGTATTTGATCACCTACAAACAAGCAAGATTTCTGGCTCTCACAGACCTGTAACTTCTTCTTTAAGAGGCTCCTCTGTCCTCCACTGGTTACCTGTATTAATGGCATCTGTTTGAACTTGTTATCAGTATAAAAGACACCTGTCCACAACAACCTGTTCAAACAGTCACACTCCAAACTCCATGGCCAAGACCAAAGAGCTGTCAGAGGACACTAGAAACAAAATTGTAGACCTGCACCATGCTGGGAAGACTGAATCTGCAATAGGGTAGCAGCTTGGTGTGAAGAAAATCACCTGTGGGAGCAATTATTAGAAAATGGAAGACATACAAGCCACTGATAATCTCCCTCGATCTGGGGCTCCACGCAAGATCTCAACCCATGGGGTCAAAATGATCACAAGAACCACACGGGGGGACCTAGTGAATGACCTGCAGAGAGCTGGGACCAAAGTAACAAAGGCTACCATTAGTAACACACTGCGCCGCCAGGGACTCAAATCCTGCAGTGCCAGACGTGTCCACCTGCTTAATCCAGTACATGTCCAGGCCCGTCTGAAATTTGCCAAAGACCATCTGGATGATCCAAAGGAGGCATGGGAGAAGGTCATGTGGTCAGATGAGACCAAAATAGAACTTTTTGGTAAAAAACTCAACTTGTCGTGTTTGGAGGAGAAAGAATGCTGAGTTGCATCCAAAGCACACCATACCTACTGTGAAGCATGGGGTGGAAACATCATGCTTTGGGGCAAAGGGACCAGGACGACTGATCCGTGTAAACGAAAGAATGAATGGGGCATGTATCGTGAGATTTTGAGTGAAAAACTCCTTCCATCAGCAAGGGCATTGAAGATGAAACGTGGCTGGGTCTTTCAGCATGACAATGTTCCCAAACACACCGCCCGGGCAACGATGGAGTGGCTTCGTAAGAAGCATTTCACGGTCCTGGAGTGGCCTAGCCAGTCTCCCGATCTCAACCCCATAGAAAATCTTTGGAGGGGAGTTGAAAATCCGTGTTGCCCAGCGACAGCCCCAAAACATACTGCTCTAGAGGAGATCTGCATGGAGGAATGGGCCAAAATACCAGCACAGTGTGTGAAAACCTTGTGAAGACATACAGAAAACGTTTGACCTCTGTCATTGCCAACAAAGGTTATATAACAAAGTATTGAGATTAAATTTGTTATTGACCAAATACTTATTTTCCACAATAATTTGCAAATAAATTCTTAAAAAATCCTATAATGTGATTTTCTGGATTTTTTTTTCATTTTGTCTCTCATAGATGAGGTATACCTATGATGAAAATTAAGCCTCTCTCATCTTTTTAAGTGGGAGAAATTTCACAATTGGTGGCTGACTAAATACTTTGTTCCCCAATGATAACATTTTATTCCTAAGATGTGGTGAAAAATGTATTTTTCCAGCTGTGGTTCTAGGATGATTTATAGATAGATATTAGAATGAGATTAAGGCATAATTTTTTAAGCTATTTTACAATTAATATTCCATTTAACTGTTTGTGAAAATTTGGTGCTACTAACAAATCTCAAAACTTTATAGGTTATAATACAAAAGTTAATAGTTACCCAACTGAAAACTACTTTTTATGGATTAACATGAATCTCTAATCTACATAAAAAAAAATCAATCTTCAAAGTAATACAAGGTTCAGTCAAAAAAGGCCATGCTAAACTTGACACAGGTCCTGCCAAATCTCCTCTTCCACAGAAACTTATAAAAATAAATAAATAATATACCAATAATGACTAGCTTTTATATTAAAGTATCTTACTATTGTGGAGGCCCACATTCATTTATTAGGATTTTATAGTTTCACCTATACAAAAAAACAAGTGATGATCACTGATTAAATAAATAATAGTAAAAAAAATCTCAGTGATGTTTTCAGCAAAAACTTTTTTTTCATAAAACCATGGGTTCATTGTTTGTCATTTCTAATTATGGCAATATATTTCATAACGCAGGACTACGCTATAGTGCAGACAGGGCTAGATTTGTCACAGCCATAGTGACTTATACACTCTAAAAAATGCTGGGTTGTTTTGAATATATATTTATTGCATATTATATTTAACCCAGCATTTTTTAGAGTGTAAGGTTAAAGTCAAAGTCCAATCACATAAACACCTTTTTCTAGTGCTTTTTGGTGATCAAGATTGTTATGTTGGTTTTGTGGAGTAGTTTTATAAATACAATAAAAGCAAAACGTAAGACATTAAGACAAGGTTCTACACAATTAACTGATTTGATCTGAAAGGTTAAACTCGGGTCAAGAGCAGAAAAACTTTCCATAAATGCCAAGCTGAAGTAAGTTGTCATGTTTTATTAAAGCATTTTTGTTCTTCTTGTTTTGCATCTCGTAATTGTTTATCATTTTAAGATATTAAATGACCCAGCTAATAAAGAACGTTCTGGTAAGGTTCTCTCATAGCTTTGAACAAACATTCTTCCAGTAACGTTAATAGAACGTTCGTTCAACGTTACAGGTCTTTAAAAATGTTCTAAAAACTTGTACTTTTTTTCTGAAGCATTTTAATTGGACCTTTATCTAACGTTTTTAAATGTTACTACTTGTTTTAGAACATTCTGAGAACATTCAAAAGTAACTTTCCATGTTTGTAAAAAATTAAATGGAATGTTACCTTAACGTTTGTGTAACCAACAACAACAACAACAAAAAAACACGTGTTTTGAAAACAGGAAAAACGTTTGGACTTTTTTTTTTTTTTGTTAAGTCGGAGTTGAACGGTTAGAGAGCATTCGAAAATAATGTTTTCATAATCTAGTGGTTAAAGAAACATTCCTAGGACTTAATTTTGATATCTGTGAAATACAGATAAATGCCACAGGTCCGCGTTGTGACAACATGCCCCAATGCCTGCTAAATGCTGAATGGACTGAATCTTTTATACTGGAAAAAATAATTTGTCCCACCACAGGACTACTTAAAATGAAGGTCGAAAGGAGATTAAAGGTGATTAAATTACGAAAATACAATCGTGAACTGTGTTGTGCCGAATTCTGCACCCTGCCAGATATGACCCCCCGTTGAAGTGTACATGATTGCCTAATCCCAACCCAACCCTAATCCAACCTCCCCCACACTCCTCCTAACCTCCAATACTCTGGGGTGCATAATTGCAGGGTTGGCAAATTTCGGCACTACACCGGTTTATGACAAAACGCATCGTTTCAACAATTAATCTGTTCAGCACAAGTAACGAAGTTCATGAACGTGTTGCATGTCAACTGCTTATATAAAAGAGGCACTTTGACGGCACCGATTTTTTATTTCTCTTCTTATGCGTGATTTTTTTCTCTCCAACCGTCCTTAACTTATATTTTTAGCCTATATAAGACAGTTTACTTGTATATCATTATGTTTTAAGACACAATACGCGCCAATTCTTCAGTCAGAGTCTCTCAGTTGTAGCGCACGAGCCTTCGCTGGACCTCGACCTCTCCAAAAGCCCGCAAATATATCCTACCTTTCCACACGACACACCGGAGCACTGCACACGGTTCTCCAGCCGTTCAAACACCGAGAGAAGCGCATCTTCTGTGAGGAACTCTTCACCTGGAGCCACCAAATCCACAACTCTCGCGTAAATGTCCTTTTTGTCGCCACGCGCGCCGCTAAACGCGCACTGGCAGACGAAACACAGAACTAGAACACCTCTAGCCTCCATAACCGCTGTGTTTTATCCCGTTTTTCGGTATTCAGAGGGGTTTTCAGGTGAGATAGGTCCGATAGACTGCATGCAGACACACAGCAGCTTTAAAGAGCCTCACACTGGTGATACCTGCTCAGGTAGAAGCTCTTCTTGCCCTCTGATTGGTCACTTCTCCACCTGCACTCAAATACGTCTCATAAAGGAGGGAAGCCTCTTCCGTTCACCTGCACTGAGGGGTCCGGACAGGGGCTGCCAGCTCTGGAGATCACATTTCAGGACTTTTCAACACTTGCCCTCTAGAAATAATGCCAAACATGTGATATTTAACACACAAAAAATGACAAAAAAGAGCTGCAGCCTATTGAAATGCTGCACACCAGTACATCTCCTCTCAGAATGGGCCTAATTTCAGGTCTGAGTGAAGCGTTCACTGAATGGAGGAACTCAAATAGGCACGATTGAGACACAATTCAACTACTGGTATTAAATATTACATTTTGGCTTTCAGAAAAAGTTTGCATACATATAAGGCTGGATGGTAACATAGTATAACACAGAGCTGTTTGTACATCAAGATACAAATCAAGACCGAAAAAATGATTCGTTTTAAATGATTAGTGCCATATTTGTTGTGGTTATTTTACACAATACAGATTCCTATTGTGACAACTTGCCCCAGACAGTGACAATATGCCCTCCACAGATGAATTGTACTGTATGCACTTTACTGGGCAACAATTCTGGTAATATCCAGAAAATCTTTAAAGTATTTAAGGTTTGTTTCTACACAGAAATTGGCTTTAAAATCTGTCTGGATAAGCAGCATTTGAAGTCATAAAAAGCTGATAAATACGAACCTGTGACCTCACATTCTATATTAATGCAACAAGTTATGTTTCTGGGCAACAGTAAACAAACACAATTATGATGAACTGTAATGCTGAGAAAAATATTTATTCTGGTTATTGTTATTATATAGCTATTGCATCACTGTGCAATTTTTGCAAACTGTGGTTTTAAGAAGGTATAAAGTACAACAGTGATATTATAGATTTAACCGCACTGACACTATTCAATGAGAAAAAAATTCAAATTGAATTCTAACTTTGTAACATCAACACTGTTACTGAATTGAATCAACATTCAACTGAATTGAGCTGAATTTTACATCTGTAGGGCTGATTTACAGCTGAATTTTTTATATGATAAATTTGACAAAATGAAAACTGATATTTTCCTTTTTAGCTTTGAAGTTGCTTTGAAACAATTTGTATTGTACAAAGCACTGTAGAAATAAATGTGACTTGGCTTCAACATGGTAAAATCACTGTAATGCACAGACCCTTGTGCTTTATTGCATTATTTGTTGCAATTAAACATTTTCCTGTACACTCTCAGAAATGTAAAAAAAAAAAAAAAAAAAAAACAAAAGGGTAATACATTTTTTACACAACTATATCTTTTGTACGCTATTTGCCCCTAAATGTGCATAATAGTACCTAAAGTGTACATTTTAGTATCTTTTAAAAGGTTACCAACCCAGAACTGAATTCAACTTGCGTAATTAAACATGCAACATAATGACAAACAATACACTCTAAAATATGCTGGGTTAAGTACAACCCAGTGCTGGGTAAAATAGGGACAAACCCAGCAATCGGGTTGTTTTGACCCAGCGGTTGGGTTACTACCCAGAAGGTTGAGTTAAAGATTTAACCCAACCGCTGGGTTAAAACAGCCCACTTGCTGGGTTTGTCCCTATTTTACCCAGCACTGGGTTGCATTTAACCCAGCATATTTTATAGTCAAGTGTATAGTCAATATACTGCTTAAAGCATTTATTTTACGATTTACATATACATATTTTAACAGTACTCTATGGATACAGTATATATGGTTATTGCACAATATGCCATAAGCTGTACAAAAGTAATCCAAAGCAAAACGTCTGTTTCTTTTGTGAACTTTGCCGTTTTATTCTGATCTGGGTTCAGATCCACCTGCCCAAAAACCTGATCCTAGCCTTCATGGGAATAACCATGAAAAGAAAATCTCAGATCTACATGACAGTCTCAATCGGAGCAGCTTTCAGAGTTTGAGGTGTTCGGAGGACGAGTGAGGATGAGGCCTGTTTATGCAGCAAACATGGAGTGTCTGAAGATCTGAGCGGGGCGGATATGTCGAAAGGAAGTGAAAAGTCACCAGCCAATCAAAAGGGATGTCGTTTGCACATCACTGAATGGAATGAGGTCAGTTAAGCAGCTGAGAGCTTTATGACATGTACCTAATAAAGATGAGGAAGAGGAGGATGAGCTGAGCTTTGATCTCAACAAAGTGAGCGACTCAAAAAAACTCCATGTTCTTCATGCCAGACCTTGCTCTTTGAGGAGACTTAATGGAGTTATTTTAGTATCAGCGTGGTCTCTGTTGTTTTAAAATTCTAAGAACATCAGAGAATTCTTCTAAAATTCTAAAATGTTGTAATATTCAGAAATATATCTGTCATGCAGTAAGAGTATCACTCTAAAAAAAAATTTTTGTAGTTGCAAAAAACAGATTACTGGAATTAATTTTTCAAGAAAATACTGAAACCTTCTACTTCAAAATGTCATGTTTTATTCACTGTTACATGCCGTTTCTTTGTAATAATTAGTGAATTTTTCTAGCAATGAACATCATTTAAAAGTAAACCCTACACCATCCCCCCCCCCAATGTAGAGATATAAAATTCATCAAATGAATTCGGCGTTGGGAGAACTTGATGAGAAATATTTGAGTTCATATTGAGATTTCTAATACTGTTAAAATCTCTTGTAAAACTCCAGAAAAGACACATGTGAGTCTAGGAGAAACAAGAGAGCTATTAAAGAGATCGCATTTGTGATTTGTGTGTCACACCTGTGTGATGTACCTGTTGATGCTTCAGGATCTTCAGGTGGGCTGTGTGAAGCTTTATGGTCTAGTCTTATTTACCCTGAAAAGAAAAAATGCACTAGCATCTTACGATCTTAATCTTTATGTGAAGCTCAGAAAATACTAGAGGAGTGTCTTTAACAATTAATATCACAGCTGTCATACAATCATGTTTGATTTGACAGATTTGGCCAGAGGAGGGCGACCTTGTCCCTTCTAATGCAGGAACTAAACAGCTGAAGTTCATCTGAGAGGGATCTGCAAAGACAATTTTGGAGACTGTAAAGAGAATTTAGTATGAGTAGATAACACATTTTACTTTTTGCTCACGGCTAGTGTATCCTTTCTGAACAGCAGGGGTTGTCAACATTATTACATTACTCTACACTAGTTTCCTTGTCTCTCAATTAACACACTTACCTTTACATCATCGTCAGTGCAGCACTTTACTGTGTGAAAATGAACAGATTTTCATTTTTAAATGATAGTTTTTTTTGCTTGTCAGAATCATGCCAAAATGAAATAAGATGTGATTTCTTTCAATTGTACATTTCAAAGGTGAAATGTGTACTTCCTGCACCATTAGAATCAACAAATATTTTAAGTGATTTTTAAGTGAAGTGACATGTGACCCATACTAGGAATTAGTGCTCTGCATTTAACCCATCCAAAGTGCACACACACAGCAGTGAACACACACACACCGTGAACACACACCCGGGCTGCGGCACCCGGGGAGCAGTTGAGGGTTCGGTGCCTTGCTCAAGGGCGCCTCAGTCTTCCCTGAACCCATGATCCCCCCATGTGTCAAGAAATTCACACATGCATTTTCTTTTTGCATGCATTTGTTTTTTATTTTTCATGGATGCATTAATTTTTGCATGCATGAATGAATTTGTAAATAGTATATCCTTTTGCATGTAAAAAAATTCAAATAAATATTAACGAGTGATTCACATTTAAAGTTACTGAACAAATATACCTTTCTCCTATATATGCATATATACTTAAGCCTAAAATGAACCAATTCATGGATGCAATAATTTGTAAAAGTTTATTTGCATGTAAAAAGACTTTTTAATGAGTGATTCAACTTTAAAGTTATAAAACAAGAACACTTTCTCTGATACATGCATATAAACTTTAGCCTAAAATAAACCAGCATAAACTTATTTATATAAATGCATTAATGTATGCATGCATGATTTTTTTCAAGAAACAGATTTTTAATTTTGCATGTAAAAAGACTATTTAATGGGTGATTCACTTAAGTACTAGAACAAATACACTTTTTCTGATACATGCATGTAAACTTTAGTCCAAAATAGACTCACATAAACCATCTATCTATACAAATGCAGTGATGCATGCATTTTTAAAATAAAAGTTCCTTTTTCACACGTAGAAAAGAAGAGTGATACATCTTTAAAAGAAGTACATATAATCCTATACATGCATATAAACTTTAGCCTAAAATAAACTTGCATAAACATATTTATATCCATGCATTAATGTGCAGTATGCATGCATGAATGCATTAATTTGTAAAGAAAATTTCTTTAAAAATAGACTATTTAATGACTAATTTACCTTCAAATACAGTTGTAGAATACACTTTCTCCTATACATTCATATAAACTTAAGCCTAAAACAAATCAGCATCAACCACGCATGTATGTAAATGCATTAATTTGTAAAGAAAGTTTTCTTTTTGAATGTGAGCTATAATTATAAAACAAATTTAAAACACTTTCTTACATGCATATCATGAACACACAAACAGAACTTTTTAAAGAAATGTCTGTACATGCAGTACCTCTATGAATCTCCAGGGGTCCAGACAGAGGGAACAGGATTGGCATATGACCCAGATCAGACCTGAACCCATGAGTCATCAGCTCTCCTGTGTCTTACAGGAACACTTCACCTACTGTGCCATGGCTCTGATGCTTTTATAACTCTCATGGTTCACACTAACCACAGATTCTTGTGGGGACCCGATAAAGGCCCCCAAAGTTCAAAGGTCGCTCTTCCCATGCACCGTTCCCAAATCTCCTCCACGGAGACCTGCAACCGTCAATTTAATAAAACCCTCCAATATAACATTCTGCTTACTGTTGCAACCTGCTGAGATTGGTCAGAAGCCTGCAGGTAAAAGCTTAATAAGACCTCACCAGCACACACTAGTGCCATTTTTACACGGCTAATAATATAAGTGCCGTAGCCCCTGAGAGTAGAGAAACAGGCAGAGAAAGCCGACAAGCAGATATTAACCACCTTGCTTTATTACAAACAGCCTCCATTAGTGCTAAAGATAGCCGATCCCTCGCTACTGCAGGGTCTCGAGTGTAGAGGAGGGGGGAAAGGACGCTGCTGTTAGCCGGTAATTTTGGATGAGAGGGAGAGCTCACGATATTGATCTTAGCTCGGCTTTTGCTGAGCAGAGTGGAAAAAAAACGAGAGTCAGAGAAGGTACAAGGCATCTGAGTGATCCGATTGGCTCCCGGATCTATTATCTTATACCCCGGCTGACTTGGCCTTCTATTGTTATGTTAAGTATACTTTATTAGCAGCTCGCAGTCTATTTAAGAACAATTCATAGAGGGTTTCTAAGGCAGATGGGGACTTGTATGGGAGAAAGCATAGATTTGACAAATTTTGTCATTGAATACGCTCAACAAAGACATATAAAGAGCGTAAGGCCTCATTACACATATATGCATGGAAATATTGATTAAAACTGGTCTCTTATGAAAAAATGAATAAAAAACACAGCTTATGCATGTATGGAAATATTACATTGGAGAATTAAAGGTCCCTTTTTCAAGTGCAAATAAAATTTTTAATTAAATAAAGGTGTAACATTTAAAAAAAAATTAAAAACACTGAAAATATTTTAAACTGCATTTTTTAAAACTATTTATAATTTCAGAATTATTATTATGCATGCCTTATATTTTCACAAATTAATGGCAGGACCATTTAAAATTAATTAGTGAAAGCAAAAAAAAAAAACTACATTTGCTATACACGCATATAAACTTTTTCCTAAAATAAAGTACAATAAACACCCATTTATATAAATTCATTAATGTATGCATGTATATAATAATGGTTAGGCCTCATTGCACATATATGCATGGAAATATTGATGACAATTCATCTTTTATGCAGGTGCAAAAGAAAAATATACGTATGCATGCAGTGTCATTTCATTGCATGACCATTTAAAATTAACATCTGAAAGCAAAAAAAGTGCTTACAAATGGTTCAAAATGGTGAAAAAACTACACTTGTTATACATGCTTATCAATTTTATTCTAAAATAAACTAGCAAAAAACAGTACAAAATAATGTATTCATACAGAAATTTGTAAAGCAACTTTTTGCATGTAAAAAAAAAGACTCTTTAATGAGTTTCTGAAGGTCTATTTATGTTTAGCGACACACTTGCTTGTCTACAGCAGTTTATTATTTGCCGTTGATTTGATTTTGCATTGTGTAAATGACAAGATTGATGGCATGGGCTGCTCCTGACAGACCCTCTCGCACATGAGCTCACCCTCCCTCTCTGTCTCCAGTTAATGATCTTCATATTAAGATCACTTTAGGACCCAGGAGTGGAGAGGGGCCCGTCCCACATGGGGGCCGCCTTTGTGTCTGGATAGACACAGGGGAGACTGGAGACATTAACACCACCTCAAATCATGCAATGACCCCACCACCCCCAATACGCACCACAAACCCAGAACAAACACACATCACCAACCCACAACACACACACACACACACCCACACACACACACACACAACACACCCAGTTTCTTGTATAAACATGCTATTTTACATGCATATTGCTAGTTGCATTTTACTAGTTGCATCTTATTATCTTTATGTTCTTAAGCGATTTTGAACTTGACATTTCAAAGGCTTTATTTTTTGTGAAGCTTCTATTTTGCACACAAATTCACCTAGACACACACAGACACACACACACACACACTCACACGCAGATAGATCTGGCCAATCATAAATGAAGCGTTAAATGAAGAAACATATAGTACTGCTCTCTAGGGACAGAGGGTCTCGCTCACAAAAGGAGGGTCCCGTCTGAGACGGCGCTGTCATTAGCTTCTAGCTCCGCCTCAATTTCAGCAGCCAATTAAAGGTTACCCTCGATCTGCTGCACTGTCAGATGAGGCCAATCGAAACCACGCCCATTAATGACAGCAACAATGCTGCTTTTCAACAATGGCTCTTTCTTTGCTTCAAGTGCCATTGTGAAGTCTTAAGAGAGATCAGACATATCGCTGATGATAAAACAGGTGAAAAAAGCCCACAGATGCACACTGAAGGAGGCTGTATAAACTGTATAAACAACCTCATCCTAGCAACAGCATAGCAATGTGCTAAAATGGCAACCAACACATCACCCTAGCAGTATGGCAGCATCTTTTGCATGGACTAAAATCAATAGCATTGTGTGACAATTAAAAAATTCACTTTTGTAAACTATTTGCATAATTATTTGAAGAGGTTACAGTAAATGCATGCCAATTTTGTCAGGATGAAAATCAATGGCACAGCAAAGACTTCCACTTCAATAAAAAAATAATTAAACTGAAATTCTAAACAAACTCCAGAATAATGTAAAAAAAAAAGCCGGAAAGCTTGGCTAGTGCACTGAAAGTGTGTGTTCCTGTTGTACATATTTAAATATTTTGGCTGCTTTGGTAAAAACCACAAACCAATCCGGCACAGATGACACAAAATGAGAGAATTTGTGCATCCACTTAGTGTTTCAATGATGCAAATACACTGTACTAGAGATGCCAAAATGAGCAGTCAACAGGCTTGTGATTGGACGACTGAACTTATATCTGATGCACGATGCATCTGGCATTTTTCTTACATCACTTGCATAGATTATTTCCAGTTTCACAATATGAAATAAGAGAACAGCATGAAGCCAACAGCTATAGTTACTGTGAAGACTGATATACTCTGTTGTACTGAATTTGGATTATAATATCGCAAGCTCCTAGCAAAGCAAAACAACAAAAAAGCATCGCATTTCAATTCATATCAGCCATTACACAACTTTCACACACTCTTTTTTCACACTGTTTTGAGCGCATGCATATCAAAAGTTGCCAATCTGTGAGGAGAAGCGGTGTTGTCTGTGTTTCCAGAACTTGTTGTCTGTTTAAGGGAAGATTTATGGCATCTAACTTCACGATGATAGGTTTTATAGCATAACAAGTACTGTTGTCCCAATCAGCCGCACGGATGATGGATCTGTTGTTGGGGTGAGAGACAGTGCGACTGAACGAGGAACTCTTGCTGCTGGAATGATGAACCTCACAAAGCAAGATTGATGCTCTGCCCCGGACAGCGTATGAATTAACATCTCCTTCTCGCTTGTTTACACGCTCTTCCCCTTTCCTTCCTGCTAACATTGGCTTTCTAATCAAATCAGATCAAATCAACAGTGCTTTACCGCTGTGATTGTCAAACTAGCACCGGAGCATTCGTATGAATTAATTAGCATTAATATAATCGGCGGTAACAGTGATAACTGCATAAACATGAGAGGTGCTCATTATTTATACTCTATATGAATAACGGGATGCTTGTAATGTCAGAAATGTGACCATCATCGAGTTTTACTGCGCTAATGTGAGCTGATTTGGATGCTTTTTGAAATGACAGTCACGTACAGTTACATACAGGTTCTGTTACCTGTTGATTTCATGCCGGTAATATCTGGTGATGAGCTCTGGTTTTCACTAAAACATTTTGTGGGCTACAGCTTTTATTATGTGGTTTAATACCCAGAAGACTGTGTGCTTGATACTCTGTGCCGCTCCTATTCTACTGTGCCTGATCTGCAGATAATTCATTTGTTAATATGGTAGATGTATTAGTGGTGTTTCCCAGTGCAAATATCACAGTAACTATTGCGCATATTTTGGGTTAAAGATAGAAAAAAAAGCCAATAACCACAAAGAAACCACTTAGCCATCACCAAAAACACCCTAGCAACCACACAGCAATGAACTACATACCGCCGTTCACACCCTAGGAACCTCATTGACTCTATGCCCAGAACACTCTAGCAACCAACCACACAGAACTTCCTGGAAACTACACAATAATGCCCTATAAACCACCCAGAACAACACAGCAACCGCACAGCAACACCTTACAAGCCAACCACCCCAGCAACCACATAGTAACATCCTATAAACCACCCAGATCAACACAGCAACCACATAGCAACACCCTATAAACCACTCAAAACACCCCAGCAACCACATAGCAACACCCTATAAACCACTCAAAACACCCCAGCAATCACATAGCAACACCCTATAAACCATTCAAAACACCCATAAGAACCACATAATGGCGCCCATATAAACCACTCAGAACACTCCAGCCCTATAAACCACCAAGAGCACCCCAGCAACCACATAGAAATGCCCTATAAACCACCCACCCAAGCAACCCTATAAACCACTCAGAACACCTCAGCAACCAAATAGCAATGCCCTACAAACCACTCAGAACACCCCAGCAACTACATAGCAACACCCTACAAACCACCCAATACATCCCAACAACCAAATAGCAATACTCTACAAACCACACCTCCAGCAACCACATAGCAACACCCTATATACCACCCAGAACACCCCAGCAACCACATAACAACACCCTATCTACCACCCAGAACACCCCAGCAACCACACAGCAATACACTGTATACCACCCAGAACACCCCAGCAACCACAGTTACGCCCTACAAATCACCCTCCCCAGCAACCACATAGAAAAAACCTACAAACTACCCAGAGCCCCCCAGCAACCACATAGCAACACCCTACAAACCACCCAGAACACCCTAGCAACCAAATAGCAACACCCTACAAACCACCCAGAACACCCTAGCAACCAAATAGCAATACCGTTATACCACCCAGAACACCCCAGCAACCACATAACAACACCCTACAAACTACCCAGAACACCCCAGCAACCATCTGAGAAGTGAACATCTTCATTTGCTCTCCATTTGATCTCATTGCTGTCTAGTAGCAACAACTGAGCAATGAAAGAGATCTCCTTTGTGGTTTCTCTTTCCCTTTGGGAACAGGACAGATGCCAGACACAAGAGAGAGATGGAAGAAGGTTGAGAAAAGCTACAGGCAGATGATATCTGGGAAAGCGTCCTGCTCGGTGCAGACTTCAGGAAAGTACACTGGGATCGACCTAACAAGAATTACCAGTGTTTGTTTTATTAATTCTGGGGGTTAAAACTTCGTGTGAAAGCACAGCAGGGCTCCAGCTTCAAACAGCTCAACTAGTGCTGGGAGACAAGCGTCGTGCGTTTCTACTCGGCCACGCTCTCGGAAAAACAGAAAGAGGGAAAAACACTTCGCTAAAGACTAACCGGATTAACCGTCATGCTTTATATCAGCAACGAAAATATCATCTTTGCAAAAGAGCTGAGCACGAGGGCCGGACGGCACAGATGAAGATGTAAAAATACAGGCATCAGGAGAATTTTGTCATAAAGACGCCACACGTGACTCGTCTTTCCGAACACTTCAAAAGCTCCTGCCGTGGAATCAGCACAGCTTTGATCTACAAGACTGTGGCCGCATCCGATTGGCTTTTGCTGGCACTCGTGACAGGAGCGAAGACAGAAGAGAGAGAGAGAGAGAGAGAAGAGAGAGAGAGAGAGAGAGAGAGAGAGAGATACACGCAGAGCGGCAGAGAGGGGAAAGCAGTTCAGTGGACAGCCGCCTCCAGGGAGGAGCGTGAGGGGTGAGAAGATTAGGAATGCCAGACTGACCACAGCAAGTGGAAGAGAACAGATGTCCAGGGTCCCACGACTCCCAGGGGACGGAGACAGACACTGCAGCAGGAATCCCCCCAACACACACACACACCCACACCCCACACACACACACACACTTGGCAGAGTCACCAGGGAAACAGCGCGGGATGCCCCCTCCAGTTAAATCCCTCTGGTTGAAGGATGGATGCTCGTTTAAGTGAGGAGAGTCTCTGGTGGTCCTATTCCACCTTAAAACATCTCATATACTGCATCTTTCTTCATTGCATCATATAAACTAAACAGACGCTGATAAATCCACTGAAAGCAGAAAATAAGGGGCCCTACAAACCACTCAGAACACCCTAGAAACCACATAACAATGCCTAAACCCTAGCAACAACATAACACCAACCTATAAACCACCCAGAACACCCTAGCAACAACCCAGAACACCCTAGAAACCATATGTGAGAACAACCCATATAGCACCAAAGAAATCACCTGGTAACCACCTAGAACACCCTAGCAACCACATAGAAATGCCTAAATCACCTTGAACACTTCAGTAAACAAATAACAATGCTTAAACCACCTCAAATACACTAGCAACCACATAGCAACATCTAAGCCACCTTAAATACACTAGAAACCATATAGTACATAATACACTAAATACACTAATAATACACTAATACACTAAACCATCTTAAACCCCCTAGCAACCACATAGTAATGCATAAACCACCTTAAATACCCTAGCAACCACATAGCAATGTCTAAACCACCTTAAAAACCCTAGCAACCACCCTAGCCATGCTCCAACCACCTTGAACCCTTAGCAACCCATAACATGCCCTACAAGCCACCCAAAACTCCAAGCAACGTATATTAATGTCTTAATTACCTTAAATACCCTAGCAACCACATAGCAACGCCTAAACCACCTTAAACACCCTAGCAACCACATAACAAGGCCTAAATCACCTTAAATACCCTAGCAACCACATAGCAATTCCTAAATCACCTTATATTCCCTAGCAACCACATAGCAATTCCTAATCCCCCTTAAATACCCTAGCAACCACATAGCAATTCCGAATCCCCCTTAAATACCCTAGCAACCACATAGCAATTCCTAAAACCCCTTAAATACCCTAGCAACCACATAGCAATTCCTAAACCCCCTTAAATACCCTAGCAACCACATAGCAATTCCTAAATCACCTTATATACCCTAGCAACCACATAGCAATTCCTAAACCCCCTTAAATACCCTAGCAACCACATAACAATTCCTAAACCACCTTTAACACTTTAGCAACCACATAACAATACCCTACAAGCCACCCAGACAACCTAGAAACTGCATAGCAATGCCTAAACCACCTTAAATACCTTAGCAATAAAATAATATAAAATATCTTAAATATCTATTGGTTTGGAAAGCAATTAAAAAATGTCTCAATCTGTGCTCAGATTTGCCAAAACAACTTCACCTTTCTGGGCCTCTCTCTTTCTCTCTGCATCTTTTCTGATCTCATTGATAGCTCAATTATTTCTCCTAGACAGTATTAAATATAATGCATAACAAAAGAACTTTACCTTAAGTCTCTTGCTTCTCTAAACACATGCATCTCCTGATCTTCTCAGCATCTCAAACTTTGTTTGCAATCAACAGTCAGAGATCTCAATATGAACTCAAATATTTCTCAAATGATCTGAGCTGCTCCACATTCATTTATAGCTCTAGACTCTTATGAGAACTGACTCATTTAATCTATTATTATTTCTTTTTAGGAGAAACATCTGAGACAAAGGTGACACTTAATTGAAACTGATATCTTGGTTCTGTGGCGACGTGTCCCACTTCTCTTTGTTAGTGTGAGAGCTCAGCTGTTGGTTGTGGAGTCTGTGGTGCGTGAGAAACGAGGGATGTGGGGAGAGTTTGGAGAGTGTGATTAACTCAATTAACAGCAGCACTGTCTAACGTGTCAAAGAGGAGGATGAGAAAGTCAGTCATACAGTAAGAAGAGGACGGATGGATGGATGAAGCGTGAGAGGCTGTAAAACACAATTTTCCACCAGCTGTGAAGAACAACTTCCTCTGATCTCCAAATCCTGCAATTTTCACCCCACAAAACAATTTTTCCCCCCACGAAACTGCCTCCACACTTGTTTAAATCTTTCATAACTTCAGTATTTTTTAATTTATGTATTAAAAAAAGCGTAAGTGAGTGAGTGTGGGTATATATTAAAAAATGATTAAAACATTTTGTTTTAAATGGTATATTTGTTCTATCTTTATAAAATATATATTTTTCAAAATATTTAGAATAATTTTTTATTTAATATTTATACAATTTTAACAAATTTTTTAAACCGTTTGGAAATTTTTTTGAGACAAATTAGAAAGTTAGCATACTTTGATTAATTCAATGTACCTAATTTATTAAACATTGTGATTTAAATTAATCTACCTGTGCTTTTCTAAAACTGAACATGTACTTATGAAAATTTCCTGTACAGGTTGACAAGGTCCTGTATTTCTGTCCTACATGCATCATTAGCAGGCAACCAAGTCAACCAATAAAACTGGTAATATTACACCCAAAAAACAATGTTGAATAACCTGAGTGAGCGATTCAGATCTGGCTGATATGTGAAGATTCCCCTTAAAGCTTTAATTAACTAGGAATCGCCCCCTTTCGTAGATGTAATTAAATGCTATTTGAACCTCTTAATTGCCAGTGTCCTTAAATTGTTTCTTTTGGTTGGCCGAATCGCCCATCATGAAGGTGACTGTGTTTCAGGGTCGTCAGTGGATCAAGTCATGATAATTAGCAAGCACCTAATTCACAGACCACCATCGTTTACAGAAGTCCTTTGTTTGCTTTACTGCTCTGATGAAAGTGAGCACATCTCTCCCCAACAAGACAAAAGCTGTGGGATGAGTTTTATGATAATGTATGGTTTATACGACATGATAGCAATGCTTATTATAACTAGCACCATTACAAACTGGATACAAACAGTAACCAGCACTGGTTCACTGTTGGCATTGGTAAAATGGCCAAATCACTTTGCCAAAGATTTGTGTTTTGTAAAATCTAAAATCACAGATTTATAAAATGTATCACAATACATATATATATATATATTAAATATATAGATATACCTATCTATACACATTACATGTACACACCCACACACACATATAAAGTGTGGTGTTGTGTGTGTATGAATTATATGCTATATATGTAAAAGTATTAATCAAGCACTGGTTCCTTGTTAAAAAGTTGTGATAGTTATATATATATATAGTATATTAAGTATACATTACACACACACACACACATCATACAGCGGGATTTACTATATCACAATCCTCCGATAACGATAATATCAGGATATGAATCCACTATACAATATTTATTGGGTGATTTTTAAAAAAGTAAGCAAATTTTGTACATTTTAAAGTTAAATTATTCTATCTAATGCACTTTGAGAGTCAAAATTAAGAGCTGCATCCCTTGTTCTTAACTAAGAAAACTTCAGTGAATTGACTTGTAGCTGAACTTTAAAGGGGACTCAACCCTCTTTTTTTATTTGTGATATATTGTCTCAATCTAAATTACATTCACACTGGTCTTGTAGGAAGCCAAACAAATTAGAATATAATAAAAATAACAACAACAACATTAATAGCCATATATTGTAAAACAATTACACTGTAAAATAAATTAAAATTAATATTTCATAGTTATATTACTTTTGCTTTACACTACAGTAGGGAAATTACAATACTTCTTTCCTCCTAATTCTTCTTTCTAACCTTGAAAGATATATTTTGAATTTGGACTGCATTTAAACCGCTAGCTGTCAGCAATTCATGCTACACTTTTAAGCTTTTATTTGGACGGAAACGACAGTAGAGTTTTTATTTTGAAGGAAAACTCCAGCTTCAGTCAGTGTTGCCAATTTAGCAATTTTGTTTGCTAAACAACTTTTCAGACTACCCTAGCAAACCTTTTCTCCCAAAAGCACCTAGCAACAAATTTAGCCATTTTTAAAATTTATTTGGCAACTTTTAGCAAATTTTTGATAAGTGACTCAGACAATAAAAAAGCACACATTTTCCATTCAAATGACACAAAAAGAGGAAACCACAGATGCCTAGCAGTACACACACCACGTGAATTAAACTAGCTGCTATTAGCAATTGTTCAATTTAATAGTAATAATATGATAATTGAATAATTGTTCATTTATGATACACTTTGTTAGTAGCTTGTACCTGCTGATTGGTTAGTACACTGTAAGAAAAATGGAAAATCTTCCAGGACATTATCCATCATCCTTTGTAACCCTGTAACCCAAAAACACAATGCGTAATTTAAAATGCAGGTAAAATCCAATACTTTCATATTAACACAGTAGATTGTGCCCTATTTTCGGGGGTTTAGGGGCGAGACTTTCCGTGAGGGGTGTAGCATACTAACTAACTACTAATACACTGCTTATAGCATATTAGTTGAGAATGTGTAGAATTATTAGTTTACTAGCTATAAAAAAAACTGAAATTGCAATCATTCAAAAATGTGTAAGTGTTGAATAATTCAATGTATTTAAAAATACAGTTATTCATATTTTAATATTATATCATGCATATCATTTTAAAAACAAATCTAAATGAACATGTGTCTGCCAGATACTGTGTCAATGCAGAACGGCACCAAAACACAACTTGTAAGACATTTATGTTACAACAAGAAGTTTAAATATATTTTTAAAACTACACTTTTTGCCCGGAAGACCTATCGTTTCATATTGTCATGTGACCACGATAATATCGAGACAGTTTTGGTATCGTGAAATTTTCGATATTGATAATATCGTTACATCCCCTAGTGTTCAAAAAATATTTTATAATTAACACAACGAACTGGATGCATACCAACTAAAAGTCAATTAAAAAAGTTAACAAAAAGTAAATCGAGCACTGGTTCCCTGCTGCATTGGGGAAAACGCTCAAGTACTGTGCAAAAGTAATGAAATCAGTTCAGTATTTTGAGCAGAATGGTAATTAGAGGAATTCCTCAACATTTTCTAAGCAGAACAACAATATTTTGACCTTTGAATCACTGATATTTATATCACTACTGGTTATTAACTAATTACATATGCATCTGCCAAATTAGAAACCCAGACAAAC
>JADLZN010006933.1:22218-84580 GCA_018155175.1 Sinocyclocheilus anophthalmus | reverse complement strand
CTCACATGTGCTGTACAGACGGAGTGAGTAAAGATGAACAAGTGTGTGTGTGTTTGAGAGAGAGAGAAAGAGAAAGGGGTTTTGGAGGGAGGGGTAAAATGAGGCAGAAAGCGAGCAGTTGGAAGCAAGAGCGTTAGAATCACATAAGACAGAATGAAGGTTGCACAGAAAAAGAGAGTGAGCGCGTGAGTGGAAAACACCACACACACGCTTGTTTCCACGGTGACAACATGGGGGCGGTTGTTGGCACATTGACCATGCAGACGAGACAGCACCGACCATCTAGTGGTAAGACATCAACTCTGTCTGTCTGTCTGTCTGGACTGAGAACTTGAGCTATATCACTCAAACTGAATGCATGCTTGAATAGCATGCACAAATGTGTGTGTTTGCATGTGCATTCTTGAGTTGCATGAATGCTTGCGTGTGTGTGAGTGTTTTCAGCAATTAGATGACTCACACACGTCCTCGCTAAACTGTGCAACAAGTGGCGTTTGACTGACGCCAGCGTCACAGCTGTGTGTTTCCACTCTGTAATAAAGTCACCACACACAAACACATGCATTATGTGTCTCATGAGGCTTTAAGAGGATTATATATCATGTGAAGTGAGTTAACAGGTTGCAGAAGCAAAGAGAGTGTGTCTGGTGTGTGTGTGTGTGTGTGTGTGTTTGTAGTCAGGTTATGCATGCATATGTGTTTGAAACATGCTCCTGTTATTTATCACTCTACTCACACACGCACTCCGTTCCCGCCTGTTACCTTGGAAGCGCTGTTGTCATGGTAACGTGGCGATGGCAGTTTGGAGTGTTTTCATGTGCACGTTTGAAGGGTCCCGACCCATCGCTCATGTCCGAAAAGCTGAGAGACAGATTAGACACAGCGAGAGACATCAGCACCTGTTGATTTGGTTGCTCTCCCTTCTCCCACACACACACACACACACACACACACACTCACTCACTCACTCAGTGATCTGTAGTGAGCAGTTGTAAAGAAGAAATGTAGAAAAGTGTTTATGTGCTACCTTGAAAAGGTTTTATCATAATGTAATCCACAAGTAGTCTCAGATTTTTTTAGGTGAAGTGTTTCTCTCTGATGTTGCAATTGTCATCTGAATTTTTGTTTTATTAGTGCATTTTATTTTTATTAAAATGTTAATCTATTTGAATAATACATTTTTTAACTTTTTATAATTATAGCTTCTCCATGAAACTATAGAATCTGTCCATGTCCTTTCAAACCAACAAGCAAATCCAAAAGGGTTGTTTACATATCAAAACCTGGATTTGGTTTTAATTGTTTTATTTATTTAGTGTAACGGATTACAAGGAAATTGTAAAAGTGCTTAATGCATTAAATGATTAAAAAAAAAATTTATTTATGCTGAAATATAATTTAATATTTTATTTTAATATGTTTCGTTATTTTATATGGTGAGAATTATAAATAAACCCAATAAAAAAAATTACTTTTGTTATATGACATTGTAAGTTTTTTATTGACTGTCGAGATGAAATTGAAAATTAGCCTGTGTTTTACTCACCTCAAAGCATCTTATGTGTATGTGACTTTCTTCTTTCAGATGAATCAAATCGGATTTATATTAAAAATTGTCCTGGCCCCTACAAACCTTACAATGGGGGTTGGTTGTCAACAGTTCAGAAGAGTGAAATAATAAGGGTGTGAATCTGTAATAAAAAGGCCTCAAGCTCTGAGGGGTGAATACAAGGCCTCGTAGCCGAAATCCATGCATTGTTGTAAGATAAAATATCCATATTTCCAAGTAATAAACTCTTTCTCACTTCCGCTGACCGTGACTACGCTGAAGTTTCAGCGGAGAAGCAGGCCCGCAGCCTGAGATATCTAGTCTCGCGAGTTGGTTATAGGAGACACAAGGAAAAAAAGGTTCTTACTTTAGCAAAGGAAAACCAGTCTTTTGGCTTATATCGAAATCCTCCGACATCTTTCTTTACAGATCCTTGTTTTGTGCTTCTAATTCGTGAACAGCATTTTGTTTTGTCTCCGCGTTCGTCACTAATCACGCAACGTCGACGTCTTACGTCATCCGCCAGAACGGCTTCCGCGGTATGACAGTGCAGCCGATGTGAGAAAAAAGTGATTATTATTAAGTTTTGAATATGGATATTTATCTTACAAAAAATGCATGGATTCCCTACAGGAGGCCTTTATTCACCCCCAAGAGCAGTGTGAGGCACGTTTTATTACGGATGCGCACACTTTATTACATGTCCTCTGAACTGTTGACAACAAACACCTGCTTACCCCCATTTAAAGGCTTGGAGGGGCCAGGACAATTTTAAATATAACTCCAGTTTGAGTCGTCTGAAAGAAGAAGAAGAAAGTCACATACCACGCTGTTTGCGGGTGAGTAAAAACACAGGCAATTTTCACTTTTTGGGGTGACCAACCTTTTAAAGGGGGGCAGGAACTGCCATTTTTATTATTTGCTAATGTTTCTGAGAGCACGAATGTTTTAAGTATGAGTGTTTACCTCGAAAGGAAAATATGTCACTAATTTAGAATAAAAGAACATTTCTCCCTATTTCCTGCTCTGATTTGGAACGTACTTTGAGTGGACAGGGGCGTGTTTTGCTGTGAGACACTGTACAAAGCCCACTGCTCAATTGGCTAAAATCTTTGCATGTGAAATACAGTAATTACATGTGGAGCTCTCTCAAAAAACTTTTACTACATTTTTACTGTTACAGCTGTTGAGATTAACTAATCATGGAGAGTGTTGATTATAGCATTATATTTTGAGCTACTCCTGTCGCATGCACGGTGCGTGCAGCATGGCACAGCAGCGTTGGATATCTCGTCAGATGCTTGCCATATATAAATGGCTTGCGGAGTTTCCACTGGTGAGAAAAAACTGCACCATGCAGCCAAGAACTAGAAAACATAACAGTGCAAACACACTAGTTATTGCATATAAAACACTGGATGGAAATGCCAAGATGCTCATAAATTCGAAATAATTAGCATAAAAAAACGTATGTGCTCAACTAAGTCCACGTGTGTGGAATCGTTTATAATCATGAGCAGAAGCAGCGCCTTATACATTTCTCATGTCGTTAAAAAATGTGCATAAACTATGATGGAAACAATTTTACCGATTAAATTCCTTAATCCGCATAAAAAAAGACATGTGACTTTGTGATGGGACAACATAACTGGACCAACCAACGGACTGATCTCATTGCACAGCATCTGAAATGCTAGTTTGTCATTCTAAAATGCTTGAGCAAAATCTCGTCAAAGTGCTTCGTTATAATTAACACCCAGAACTGCATTCCCAAACAGCAGACTCCGAAAATAAGATAACATGACCGTGTTTCGTCTGCGCACTCTGAAGCTCATAATTTATTGTATACAAAAATTATACAGTGCCTTCCCCTACTGCAGCAAATTAGATTTTTCTTTGTGATATTTAGCACAAGTTAATCAGGTAGTGACGAGTATTGTTCTCTCAACTCACTAAATTGTGCGAGAAGGTAGCTACGGTAGGCCAAAGAACACATGAGGAAAAGTGCTGGGATAATGCAATATCAGCAATCACAGACATTTGCATTTGGACGGGATTGGATTTCTCAGAGGATCACTGAGTTAACCGAAATTTGAAGCATAAAAATTCTCCCGCAAATGACCTACCATATTTCGCAGAATATGAGAGTACAGGTAGAAATATCTTGTTAGCATCAGGCCTTGGCCAATCGAGCACCGATCTAGACTTCTCGCTAGTGATTATGACCTTTGGCTAACCGGTTATGGGGGGTTGTATAAGAGAAGCCACTTTTATTCGCACAAGTTTTTGTTTCCTGTGCGCATTTTTTATCCATCTTCCTTGAAGAATGGAGCTGCGTTGGAGTGTTTTGATAGTATTTTGGGTGCAGGGTCATATCGCCTATACACCATACAACGATACAATTTGCAGAAAGAGAAAGCTGAAAACCATCAGAAGAGCGAAAACAAAAAGCATGATTAGGTGGAGATGGATGACATGTATAGCAGCAAGCGGTAAGGAACATTCTTCTGTTTATGATAACAAAGCCTTGACGTCATATCTGGGTGATAAGTCAGTAAATTGGAGTTAAATCACAGGCTTTCCTTATCCCATGCGAATGAGTCACACAAAATTCAGATGTGGGGGGGTAATTTCAAAATTCACAAGGTCCCCAGATAATACTAATCCAATGCGAATAGGGTTAGCCCTATTCAGATGGAACTATTTTTCCAGGGGGTCATCAGAGAAATTTGTGTTTCACAAGTCCTATTCACATGGGAATTTGCATTATAGATCTATTTATCTCTGTCATTTCATAAATTACATATCTATTTAGGCCAGGGTTTCTCAAATCTTGTCCTGGAGGGCCAATGTCCTGCAGAGTTTAGCTCCAACACTAATCAAACACACTTGAGCAAACTCATCAAGGTCTCAGGACTCCTTAGCAAATACAGACCGTAAGGGATCTGGAGGGCAGGGCTCTTCAGGACCAGATTTGAAGCCCCTGATTTAGGCCTTTGGAGCACCACTTTCTCTGTGTGTGGGTGTGTGCTGTGCATGGGTTGTGTGTGTGTGTGCGTGTGCATATGTACAGCATGTATACTTGACAGTCAAGAAGGACGAAGTTAGTGAGCAACATAACGTAAAACACGTAAGTGGTCTTAGTATGTGCTTGCACAAAAACTTCCTTTAACCTGCCTGACACTCTCATGTTTATAAATTATAAGTATTTTGTGATTTGGTGAGATAAAAAATATAGCATTATGGACCTGCAACTCTATTTGCCTCAGCTGTTTGTATTTTTATTTTTATTTTTTCTGTATTTGAACTTCTGGCATCAGGGCTTCTATTGTGTTATTAAACTCTGTCATGAATGTGGCACAGTGTCTTATCCTGACATACTTGAGATTGTAAAGAAATTATTTCTTACTATTTTATCTTATCAGCTGCTTCATATTTATAGCTATTGTATCACATCCATGGTGACCACTTTAAATCCTAAAAAATACCAATTTATACAGTATGTGTTAGTACATTATAATTGGTCTAACACTTCACCTCTGGGTTTGTTGTGACTGTAACCCATTACCCCACATATAACTATAGAAAGTGCTCATTTATTTGAGTTACATCTGTTATCTCCTCTCTCAGTCTGTCATGAAAGAAAAAAAAAGAATGTTCTCTCTCTGCTAAATGTGATAAAATGGATGGAAATGAAGACTTTGCTTGCTAGAAGAGAGCTGCATGCATTTTGCATTAATGAGTCTTATTGTCTCTGTCAGTTCAGGAGAATTTCATTTCTGTCAGAACTCTATATTTGACAGGGGCCCTTTCATACGTGCTCTGCTGACACAAAAAAAGAACACGTCAGCATTTCAGCACATATTAAGGCACAGCAAGTTTTTAATTATACAAAGGCTGTCTGTACTTCTGTCTTTTGAGTATGTGTGCGTGTTTCTCAAGAAAGAGAGCTTTGTGCTGATTGGCAGCCTTTCACCATTTGCATCTTTGTAGCTATTAAATCACTGTAAATGAAAACAGGATGCTTTGTCTTTCACACTGTCCGTTTAATGTGACAACTCCTCCTGCATAAATGCTAACTATTTTTGATTTGCTGATTGAACTGAGGCAATTGTGGCTTATACTAGCCAATTGTGTTTACGTCTCTGTAGTCGCTGAACTTAGCATATACCAGGCTGTACATAAATTATACTGTTGTGCTCTCGTCTGTAAGGTTAGTTTATCATTGTCCGTGGAGGCGTGAAGAGAAGCACACAACAAAGATAATCCGTTGCAGGAACTTTACTTAGTAAAGCATAACTTTACAACAGCGGGGTTTATGCTCTTGCCCAGTGCTGATGGGTTTGACTATCGAAGAGAAGGCAAATATCAGGAGCCTGCGAGGCAAATGATGATAAACATAAACAACCAGTGGAATGCTTTCCCCGTGTCGAAATTATGACGTAACAGCATCGAATTGGCCATACAGAACTCACTTGTACTACTCAGTCTTATATTTTAATTAATAACTACTAATAACGACAATAGATATAATGAGAAAGAATTTATTCTGAGGCAAATTGAACATATCATTCTTGAATCTTGACCATGTTTCAGAATGATAAGGTACTGGTCATGTGATCATGCCACTACGAACAGATATCGAAACAAAAGTTTTGGAAGAACTAGTGTGAGACTAAGTGTCTTACCTGACTAGGACTGTGCCGACGATAGACTAATTATCTGGATGATTTATAATTATTGAACAATGGACAGAGGATTCCTATGGTATTCTAGAGAGTACGCCCTTACACAGTCGATCAGAGAGTGTCAGCGAGTGCTATTTCGGGGTGTGAGATTGTGCTGTGAACTTTAATTAAAAGAAAAGAAAAGATTAGAAATAAAAAGAGGTTGAGCATCTTGCTATGTCAGTAGGCTTTAAGCTGCATTATAGTGGGCTCTAGCTCTATTGTGTTTGATATCTCTACCATAATTTACTTTGATTTTGATTGTTTGTCTGAATGACTTTGATTGAATGACTTTGATTGTTTGTCTGCTTTTTTAATTCTGACAGTGATTGTGGAATGGGTGTAAGGCTGGGCACAGCTTAGCCTTCCCCTGGCCAGGGTGTCAGAAATTAACGGGGGCTTGGGACAAAAATCCTCCTCCACAATTAAACAAAATTCACTACGGCTGTCCTGAATAAAATGAAAATTAAATTAAAAGTATCTATTGCAATATTAAATTTAGATCTGCTAATGTTGCATATGCAGATGTCATATTTCTTTTTACATCGCTGCACATTATAACCAATCACACACAATTCCATTGAGCAGTGCCAGTTAGAGGAGTTTCCAGCTGAGTCATAGATGAAATTTTGTCAGTGTGTCATCATTGACTGTCTTCGCACTCTCGCAAATCTCTCATAAACGACCAAAGTGCAGGTGGACATACAATGTAGAAGAGATTAATTTCTCAAACAGTGGAGGAGAAGCTTCACTTATTATAACAGAGTTTTTGTGACAGTGCTTAAATCACGCTAGACTGTTTCTCTGTTTTTCAAACCCACCCCAAACACACATGGATTCTCCGCCCATAATCACACAGCCATATCACCCTGCAGCCCAAGACTGGTTACCCACTGAAGCTGAACAGGGTTGAGCCTGGTCAGTACCTAGATGGGAGACTCCTGGGAAAACTAGGTTGCTGCTGGAAGAGGTTTTAGTGAGGCCAGCAGGTGGTGCTCACCCTGTGGTCTGCGTGGGTCCTAACGCCCCAGTATAGTGATGGGGACACTATACTGTAAAAAAGCACCGTACTTCAGATGAGGTTAGTTGACATTATTCACTATGTAGTGCTTTTTCCAAGTGACAGAATGTGTCAGAAAGCACAGGCGTAGTACAGCAGTATGTAAGCAACAGGGATATATACTCGCACACAGCGTCATAAACCGCAGCAAGTTTAATTCAGTAATAAGGACTGGCACAAATAATAAAGTCAAGCAGTTGTGCAGTGTACTGACCTCCGTGTCAACCAAGGACATTGGATGATTGCAACAGATGATAGATCCAAGAATGCAGTTTATTTAAAACAGTTATCGTGCGTCGCCAAAAACAGGCGTGAAATGGCGGATAGCCGGTAAATAACCGTCAGCAATAACAAAACTATCGCTGCATAGGGTAAGACTAAAAAAAGCGGCAGTGAATGCCAGCAAATAGGACCACCAGAATGGTCAAGGGTAGTCATGGCGTAACAAAACAATCCACAAAAACTCAAGGCAACAGTCCAAGGTCGAAATCCAAGAGAGCAGTACAAAGTAACAAAATAAACAAGGCAATGACAATGGCAATGAAACATGGAAAACATGGAGAGCGCTCAGTAGAGCTTTTTGGAAAAAAGCTCTACTGCTTAGCTTAGCCTTCCCCTGGCCAGGGTGTCAGAAATTAACGGGGGCTTGGGACAAAAATCCTCCTCCACAATTAAACAAAATTCACTACGGCTGTCCTGAATAAAATGAAAATTAAATTAAAAGTATCTATTGCAATATTAAATTTAGATCTGCTAATGTTGCATATGCAGATGTCATTTTTTTTTACAGCGCTGCATTATAACCAATCACACACGATTCCATTGAGCAGTGGCCAGTTAGAGGAGTTCAGATGAGTCATCGCTGAAATTTTGTTCAGTGTGCTCGCAGACTGAATTCTGCACTCTCGCAAATTCTCTCATAAACGACAAAGTGCAGGTGTACATACAATGTATGTAAGAGATTAATTTATCAAACAGTGGATAGACAGCTTCACTTATTATAACAGGAGTTTTTTTTGACAGTGCTTAAATTCACGCTAGACTGAAGTCAATCATAATCACACAGCCATATCACCCTGCAGCCCAAAACTGGTCGCCCACTGAAGCTAAGCAGCGTTGAGCCTGGTCAGTACCTGGATGGAAGACCACCTGGGAAAACTAGGCTGGAAGAGGTGTTAGTGAGGCCAGAAGGAGGTGCTCACCCTGTGGTCTGTGTGGGTCCTAATGCCCCAGTATTGTGATGGGGACACTATACTGTAAAAAGCACCATCCTTCGAATGAGTCGTCACCATTATTCATATAGTGCTTTTTACAATGCAGATTGTGTCAAAGCAGCTTTACAGTATTAAACAGGGAAATAATAGTGTGTATAAATAGTATGCCGTTGTCCTCTAGCCAGACAAAAACCAGCGGTTTAATTCTAGGCTGCAACAAACTAGGTGGTGCAGTGGACTTATGTAAACAGGGACTTGATGTGAAACAATGATAGATCCAAATGCAAGTTTTATTTAAAACAGTTTGTGGTCAAAAACAGGCAAGGTCCGAATACCAGCAAACAATAATATCCAAGGGTAAGACAAAAGCGTAATCCAGAAACAGACGATGGTCAGGGCAGGCAGCAAAACATCCACAAAAATACAAGGCAACAATCCAAGGTCGAAATCCAAGAGAGCAGTACAAAGTAACAATATACACAAGGCAATGACAATGGCAATGAAACATGGAAAACATGGAGAGCGCTCAGTAGAGTCTGCTACATTTAAACAATACTTTGCAAAGGCTTTATATACTTATATGGCTGCCAAACAGGAAATCACCATAGAGGAAGCAGAGGGAGCGGTAACAGTCAGTACCTAGGCAAGGGCTCCCTCTGCTGGCGTGGTGTTACAGAATCCCAACAGTTCAGGAGGGTAGTGGAACAGAGGTAGACCAGGGGGTGGGATGGAGGGCTAGGTCCGTGCAGTGGAAGTGAACCTGGACCGTGTGGTAGTGGAGAACCTGGGCTGTAAAGCAATGGCAGACTGTGATACTGTGGAGCAGAGGCAAACAGTGAAACTCTGGAGGACCCGTGCCGTGGATCAGAGGCATGCTGTGGAATAGTGGAGCAGGAGACTAACAGGTCATATCCAGAGGAGCATGGAGCCATGGCAGAGCAGGCAGGGCAGGAAGCCAAGGCAGAGCAGAGGACCACCAGATCAGCAGTGAGGAGGAGCAAAGTACCAGAGTGAAATAGAGCAAAGCAGGTTTCACCAAGGTGAGATCAGAGGACTGAAACAGAGAGCACAGGGAATTTAACAGAGACCTCTGTGGCCATCAGGACCGGTGGTCAGTCAGAAATGGCCATCTTGGGGGCGGCCCCGTAAAAGGGCAGCGCGATGAGATCAGATATGGCATCATGGCTTTATCGGACTGGCAGAGAGTTATGTGAGGCGCCTTGGCAGTAACAGGACGACAGAGAGTTCATGACGGCATCCTTGCGTAACAGGAAGGCCAGAGTAGTTCATGGATGGTCTCCTTGACCCCCTCATGAAAGGACAGACAGAGAGTTCATGGACGGCCTCCTTGGCCGGAACAGGGCAGACTGTGAATAATAAGGGACGCGCCCCCTCTGGAGGTCTGCAGGGATTGCGCCCCTCTGAGCAGACAGGGAGGAGGATCTCTGGGGCACAGTGTGCAGACCACAACTCAGGATGGCTACCGCCATAACAGGAATCACAGAGGATAAGGGAACAGTCTCTGTGATAGCCAGTGTTGAGGCCCATGTGATCCGTGCATTTATCAAATGTGAATCCCTCGTCGCTGACAGAGAGAGATAAACTATACATGTGGCAAGCGGTGCAAACAACAATAGCAGGAGAAGAATCCATTACTCACTGTGATTGATGAATGATTCTGACTTACTACTGTTGTTTGATGAACTTGTGAAAAAAGGGAGCGAGAGAGAAAAGAAACGGAGCAAGAAAAAAAAAGAAAACAGTAATAGACGCGAATAGAAACGCGAATGACAAGCTAGCCAGCTAACAAATGCTAACACGCTGCACTTGCGGTTTTAGAATAAAAGCAAACAATCAAATTAATCAGATTAGTCTGATAGATAATATCAGAAATATGGTGAGAATTAAGTTATATTTTATCACTTTAAACAACAGAGAGTGATAGTAAGATGAATAAATCATGAATAAATCTCTTACCCCTTACTAACACTGCACACGTCTGCGGCACGTTACGGCTCCACGGGAACCGGAGCTGATCGGCACTCACCAGCCATGCTATGACACGTTTCTGAAGCGGCTTTGCGCCGCATCACGACAGATAGGCGCCTATATTTTGACAGCATAATAATAATAATCTCATTGTCTTGCTTGGTCAAAGAAATCAGCAACAGCGATATCTCTGACTATCGTCGTTACACGATACTATCATCTACCGGCACAACCCTAAATTGAAGTTTGTGATGACGATTCGTTTCCTTACCATAATATATTCTCTTGAAAATTCTTTATTGTCAAATGTGTGTTAAATGTAAACTCCTATTAGGAATTTAACCATTCAATGTGAATTTATCTGAGGATATTCTTAAATAAGGAAATCTATTCTGTGATTGGTCCCCCCCCCCCCCCCACCACCCCCCCCCACCCACCCCCCCCCCACCCACCCCCCACCTCCACCCGTCCCCACCCCCCCCCTCCCCACCCCACCCTTCCCCCCCCCCATCACCCACCCCCCCCCCCCCCCAGCCTCTTTTTTCCCCCCCCGCACCCCCCCCCCCCCCCCCCTCCACCCCCCCCCCCACCCCCCCCCCCACCTCCCCCCCCCCCCCACCCCCCCCCTAACCCAACCCCCTGAGTATTTTATCATCTAAAATCCCATTTGTGGCACAGCACAGTGTCGTGAATCAACTCTAAGACTGACACTTAAGATTTAGTCATAGACTTCGCATAAATTACGACTGAGATGCTTGATAAATAACTTTTAATCGCAGATTTGAACCAATACTTTTTTACACTTAAGTCAATTCTTAGCAACGTTCTTGAGAGTAATTCTCAGAGGCTTGATAAATACAGGCCCTGGTCTCCAGAGGCCACCCGAGCCTTTTATTGATTTAAGGAGGGGGAGCAAGATTTTCTTTATACAATTTGAGTTCACCATTTCCTATCATCCAGGGACCAAGAACATGAAAGCAAATGCCCTTTCCTGTCTCTTTTCTCCTAAGTAAAGCTCGGAGGAACCCAAAACCATCATCACTTTGGAGCTTGTGGTTAGTCCCATCCAGTGTTTGTTACAACAATCTCTTTTTCATTAGAGATCAAGTAAAATTTTATTGCTCTTTATTTGACACCCTAAAAATGAAAAGACATTATTTCACAATACTACAGCATCAATCAAACTATAAAAACTGTTAATTATAAGGGTGTCTCTTTAGAACAATGCTGTTATGCTAAGTGTTTCCAGCCCCTTTCACAGAGCGGATGAGAGCCAGACCATCAACACTCAACATCTCTCAGTAAATAATGTATTTATAACAAGAGAGAGGCTTTGTATGGGCTTGGTAATTCATGTAATATTACAAAACTTTTATCACTGCGAGATATAATGCGCTTACACACACACCTACATGCACGCTTGCATGCTTGGCCATCCATTCGTGGAGAGTTTCACTCTTCTTGCCAGCCTTAGCTTATGTACACAGTTATTAAAGCTTTAGACTGTGTCCTAATGTAACGCAGTGACACGCGATACAAGGTTTATTTTCCATGCTAATCTAATGCTGTTCCCTTTATTAGTCCACTAATATAGTCCAGTTGAAGGAGTGAATGTGAATTCGGGTACTGAGTGATCAGAAAAGGCTGCCGCTGGTGCATAGTTCGTACTTGCTCTTTAATAACAATTAGATATAAATAGCAAACTGACAGCTCCAGTAGTAATGTAAAGCTTTATCTTGAACTCTGTAACTAGCATTTATAAACTTGATTAAACTGTTTAATAATCAGTTGAAAAGAAATGTATGCCTGTATGCTATTATGCTGTCTCCACATTGGACAAGCAGTTTGGAAAATGGATGGATAATTCAGCAGTGGGTGCCATCTTCTGGCGAGACAAAGGATTTCATTTAGAATGACCCTGGTAGTGCATTTATTCAATGTTAAAAGTGTCTGATGGGAGTTTGAATATAATTTTGCATGACCTTTATAGCCATACTGAAAGCAACAACAGATAGTTTAGATCTTGAAAATAAATTAAAGCAAAGATATGTTAAATCTGTGAACTCAATGCGAACCAACAAGTGTTTTCCATAACAAAGATATCGGTCACTCAGTATGTACTTTCAATAATGTTAAAATTTTTTAATATTTATGAACTAGATAACAAACTTTCGTTTGGTTGGGGAGAGAACCCGCCCACATATGCTTCTGATTGCCTGTGATATTTAATTGATTTTGTAGGGTGCAGTGTAGCAGTGTTGGGTTTGGTATGGACAGACAAATTGCTAGTCACTGCTTAGGACACAGTGTTACAAGTTCATGTTTTTCTATTCAATTGAAGCTTTTAAAACTGTTTGTACGTCTATGTCAGTTTTAATTAGCCTTTCAACTACCCCAGTTCACGTGTGTATTTATTCATTTATCTGTTTATTTATTTTTGGCAGACTGAGTCTTTCCTGCCATTCAGAATTGTAGTCCTGCATTGACACATATCGTATAATTTGTACAGCATTATCTAGATCAAATGCCAAGTTGGCTGAATCATGTATCCTATTTGTGGGAGAACAATGTCCTCATAAGTTAATTACACAGTATTGATTCTTGTCTCAGACATAAAGATTTAAATCTGCTTAAAAAGATTTTCCTTCTGATATCAGCCTTAAATGTCCTGCCAAATAACCACTTACTTTGAGTTTGAATGATAAACGATGCCACAAAACCTAAAAACCCCAAACTGACCTCCTGAAAATGACATTTTGATATGGCAAAGTATACTGTAAATTTCTTACTTTTTTATTTTCTCTGAAAACATTTTATTAATTAACATCGGTCATTTAAACACTCAACCTTGAAAGACAAGTGTCAGCTGTATGTTTTGACAAGCTCTTTTTGTTTCTTGGGCTGGTGACAGGTCATTCAGACAATCAGTGCTGTGGATAAAGACGAGCCTCTCAGCAGCCATCGTTTCTATTTCTCTCTCGCTTTCTCTGCTGCCAATAATGACAACTTCACCCTCAGAGATAATAAAGGTAAACTCTGCAAACCATGAGAGAATTACAAGTGCTGTTTGTATAATGCATTTGTGACCAAAACATGCAATATTTCAAATGCTGACATTTTCATGGTTGCTACAGCAATACCAAATGGATTTGCAGTCTGGTTAGTTTGAGCAGATGGGCTGTTTGTTCGAGGGTGTTTTTTCTTTTTTTTTCTTTGCAATTCTGTTTGCTGATGCAAGAAATAAGCTATTCATCTTTACTACAGCTTTATATCAACTGTATTTGAATTCAAACTTTGCTTATGAACAGTTTAAATAGGAACCAAACGTCCATTCTAAATGTTATAGTTTTCATCTATCCTAAATTTCCATTTTAGGTTTTATAATTTTGATCTATTTTTATATATAGGTGTACTGAAATCTGCAGTTAGATAATGTATGAAACTTTAGGATATTGGTTAATTTAAGAACTGAGGTCAATTGTCAAGTAAAGCTAAATATCTTATTGCAGCCCTGCAGATTCATACCTACTAATATAATTTAGCTGGTACAGAGAGACACAGGCAGGAGATTTGTAGAACACAGAAGGTGAGATTTCCAGTAATGTATTTAGTCACTCTTTTCTGTGGAATTACAATCTTTTCCATGAAATGTGGACAAACAGAACAAAACCGAAGTTGTTATTAAGTGAATGAATTCTATAATTGAGCAAATCCATAGACAAATCAATCAAACCTGTTTTTAAAACAGTATCTACCTATTAACCGAAAAGATTCATGTAACATGTATGGGTGATTTTTGACATTTTTATGGGCATTTTGGAGCTCGACAGCCCCAGTCTTCAATTTTTTTATTTATTTTTAAATTATTATTATATGGAAAAATGTGGCCAGGATATTAAAGATATTCAGTCTATTGAAGGTACATTTACAGATAAATGGTGCTAAAAGGTGCTTTTGGCATCTATATAGTGGAGTGAGAATGTCTAATGTTTGTTTATGTTTTGTATATACATATTTTCCTTCCTTTTTATGATGCAAATACTTTTTTCCATCTTTCATCTCTTCATGCATCTTCAGGAATTTATTTAACTCAATCCTCGGTTTGGTGTCAGGTGACCAGTTTTGATCTAATCTGACCCTCTTGACATTTGAATGCATTCTAACAGCTAGTTTCACTGTGCACATTCTAAACCTTGACATTTGGCCTTTCCTCTCACCTCAGATAACACTGCATCTGTGCTGACGAAGCGTGCTGGTTTCCGGCGGCAGGAGCAGTCGCTGTACCTGTTGCCAGTGTTGATTGAGGACAGTGGCAGTCCGGCCTTGAGCAGCACTAACACTCTTTCTGTGCGAGTGTGTGACTGCGGTATGAACGGTGTTCCTCAGGTGTGTGGCGCCGTGGCTTTCTCTCTTCCCGCGGGTCTTAGCACTGGAGCTCTGCTCGCTATACTGGGCTGCATCATCACTCTTCTGGGTAAGACTGCGATGGCACAACATCAAGCAGTGTAGAAACTGATTATACAAGAAAAGTGAGGACATCTCTTCGAAAAATTATACATCTATTTACTGCTGTTGAGGTGATGTTCACAATGCATTCACACCTTCGTCTAATAACGTTTGTCTGCAGTTAATCTCTGCTCTGTTGTTTTCTCCTGCTGTGATTTCACTGCTTTCCTTCTGTGTACAAACAAGTTGTCACACACCTGTCATGCAGCTCGGATGGAAGGAAAACAATCTAATCATTTTAGAAGACTTAATACAGTGGGGCAAAAAAGTATTTAGTCAGCCACCAATTGTGCAAGTTCTCCCACTTAAAAAGATGAGAGAGGCCTGTAATTTTCATCATAGTATACTCAACTATGAGAGACAAAATGAGAAAAAAAAATCCAGAAAATCACATTGTAGGATTTTTAAAGAATTAATAGGTAAATTCCTCTGTAAAATAAGTATTTGGTCACCTACAAACAAGCAAGATTTCTGGCTCTCACAGACCTGTTACTTCTTCTTTAAGAGGCTCCTCTGTCCTCCACTGGTTACCTGTATTAATGGCATCTGTTTGAACTTGTTATCAGTATAAAAGACACCTGTCCACAACCTCAAACAGTCACACTCCAAACTCCACCATGGCCAAGACCAAAGAGCTGTCAAAGGACACCAGAAACAAAATTGTAGACCTGCACCAGGCTGGGAAGACTGAATCTGCAATAGGTAAGCAGCTTGGTGTGAAGAAATCAACTGTTGGAGCAATTATTAGAAAATGGAAGACATACAAGACCACTGATAATCTCCCTCGATCTGGGGCTCCACGCAAGATCTCACCCCGTGGGGTCAAAATGATCACTAGAACTGTGAGCAAAAATCCCAGAACAACACGGGGGGGCCTAGTGAATGACCTGCAGAGAGCTGTGACCAAAGTAACAAAGGCTACCATCAAGTACACACTGCGCTCGCCAGGGACCAAATCCTGCAGTGCCAGACGTGTCCCCCTGCTTAAGCCCATACATGTCCAGGCCCGTCTGAAGTTTGCTAGAGAGCATTTGGATGATCCAGAAGAGGATTGGAGAATGTCATATGGTCAGATGAAAAAAAAATAGAACTTTTTGGTAAAAACTCAACTTGTCGTGTTGGAGGAGAAAGAATGCTGAGTTGCATCCAAAGAACATCATACCTACTGTGAATCATGGGGGTGGAAACATCATGCTTTGTGGCTGTTTTTCTGCAAAGGGACCAGGACTACTGATCCGTGTAAACGAAAGAATGAATGGGGCCATGTATCGTGAGATTTTGAGTGAAAACCTCCTTCCATCAGCAAGGGCATTGAAGATGAAACGTGGCTGGGTCTTTCAGCATGACAATGATCCCAAACACACCGCCCGGGCAACGAAGGAGTGGCTTCGTAAGAAGCATTTCAAGGTCCTGGAGTGGCCTAGCCAGTCTCCAGATCTCAACCCCATAGAAAATCTTTGGAGGGAGTTGAAAATCCGTGTTGCCCAGCGACAGCCCCAAAATATTATTGCTCTAGAGGAGATCTGCATGGAGGTATGGGCCAAAATACCAGCAACAGTGTTTGAAAACCTTGTGAAGACTTACAGAAATGTTTGACCTCTGTCATTGCCAAGAAAGGGTATATAAAGTATTGAGATTAAATTTTGTTATTGACCAAATACTTATTTTCCACCATAATTTGCAAATAAATCTTTAAAAATCCTACAATGTGATTTTCTGGATTTTTTTTTCTCATTTTGTCTCTCATAGTTGAGGTATACCTATGATGAAAATTACAGGCCTCTCTCATCTTTTTAAGTGGGAGAACTTGCACAATTTGTGGCTGACTAAATACTTTTTTTCCCCACTGTATATGCTACCAGTCCAAAGTTTGCAAACACCTACTACTAAATCTTTGCTTATTACTATTTTTAGATGTACATTTTTGAGTAGGGTATCCTTTTATTTGCTATAACATATAATATTAGTCTGGTGCAAATCGGCATCTCTGTGATTTGGCAGTGTCGTTTATCATTTTTTCAAGATTTTTGTTTCCTGTGGGCCTTTTTATCCATCTTTAGTGAAGAATGGAGGCTGTGTTGGAGGGTTTTGTTGGTATTTTGGGTGCTGGGTCATATTGGTATACACCATAAAACTATACAATTTGCAGAAAGAGAAAGCTGAAAACCATCAGAAGAGCAAAAACAAAAAGAATGATTAAATGGAGATGTTATAGCAGCTGCAGTAAGGAACATTCTACTGTTTATGATATATAATATCACGCAAAACCTTGACATCATATCCGAGTTATAAGTCAGTAAATTCAAGTAAAATCACAGACTTCGCTTATCCTGTGCGAATGCATCACACGAAATTCAGATGTGGGGGGTAATTTCTAAATCACACGAGGTCTCCAGATAATACTAATACCATGCCAATAGGGCTTTAGTTCAGGACGCCCGTCAAGGACGTATCTGATGGGGTTGTATCTGTTGCTGCCTCAAAAGATGGAGATTCAGAGCTTAGTGCATCTGTTACTGTCTCTCCCTCATGGGCCAGAGACTCATAACCTTGCATCATCATTATATCCGTTATTGCCTTCTACCACTCAGGAAGGACACTCAGGATAAGGAGTGTCTATTGAAATGGTACCTTTGTCCCTTTCCAATGAGGAGGAGATTGCAATTTCATACTTCTCCATTTCAGTGCTGTGATTGGCTACTGGCATCAGAGGAGGCCACCCTTCTTTCAATTGTAGAGTCCAAATCACACTGTTGGAAAAGTGTCTTGAAAATTGATGATTGAAATGATTGATGATGAAAGATTGATGGATCTTTGTGATCTCTCTTTGTTTCACCCACTGCTACTGCATCCTGGAGGGCCTAAGGAATTTTTATGTTGGTCACAGGCCAAAACCTTAGGAATTAGCCTCTAGATAGGAAAAGGGCAGAAACTGCATTTTGACCAATGTGAAGTTCTGTCCTTCCTCGGCTTTGTACCAAAAATGTTCTTCTTGCCCTCTAAGAGGTGTCTGGCCAGTATCCTAGCATCCTTTGTCTGATGGCTTTGGATAGTCTGCTTATGTTAGTCCACCATGATCGTAATCAAAATGTAGCAAACCTTTGTCAACTGCTGTGGTCCGAGAGGGGACCTGCCATTAAACTGGGCCCCGAAATATGCCATTCACCACATTAGTTGTCAAAAAGTTTTAATGAAAACATGATCAGTTGTCCTGAATGAATACTACTGAATAAACTAAATAAAACCAAAATAAACACCAAAGACCCGATTTTATTCCAGTTTGTCTGGTCAAATTGATCATTCTCTGTCATGTTAGCCAGCAACACAATTTATTGGTGGGAAATCTGTTGCAGATACAATCCATTCAACTTTGTATTCCTCATCCTGGATTGACTCAGAAATAGTGAAGAGTGCAACAGGTAAATTCAATTGATTTAACTATATCATTGTTACAGTAGCCATATTCTGTGGGCATTTCTATCTTTTTTTTAGCCTGCCAAAAGTATTGATTAGTTATAGTTTGTTTTCTTTGTTTCGGTTCTAGTTTCACTAATAATGTGTGGAGGGAAAAAGGTCCTGAGCCTCACTTCATTTTAATTATGTATACATGACTGAAGGAGAGACATGAGGCCTGAACATTTACCCATTTCTTATTGATTGCACAAGATGGATCATTTGCACAATTTAATTACAGCAATACAGTAAAAAAATGGATCATGGACACAAATGAAGACAAGGCAAGAGTCTGCAAAATCAGTGTCAAGGGAGAGTTTTTACAAAATTTTAGCTTCAATGAACAAGGTAATAAATGATGACTGTAGAAGATTAACTGATGGATACAGTTATGATCAGACCATAGTTTTTAAAATTATTATTATTATTTTAATCTCCATAGTCTTCATACTTGATCTCATATGTGACATCCTGCACCTTAAACCCTCAACACGTTCAAGTCTTTGTGAATGCATTCAAGTCAAGTCACCTATATTTATACTGGATCCGGGTAACTGCAGTGACCATCTGATCTGGATACATCTGGAGACATCGGAATAAGAACAAAACAGAACTAATATTAGCGTAGAGGCGATTCTTCTAATGATGTAACAAGTACATCAGGTGTTATGGGAAGTGTTTCCAGTTCCGGTTGTCCTAATTAATGCAGCCTAACCATATTAGAAATGTGTTAGTGTGTTTTGTGTAAGCCAAGTTAAAGACATTTACCAGGTTTTTAATCTAGATTTAAACTGACAGAGTGTGTCTGCCTCCAAAACAGTGTTAGTTAGATTGTTACAGAGTTTGGGAGCTAAATAGGAAAAGGATCTGCCGCCCGCAGTTGATTTTGATAGTGTAGGTATTATCAAATGACCAGAGTTTTGAGAACACAGCAGACTTGAAGGACTATAATGTGATAAGAGCTCGTTCAAAATACTGAGGTGCTAAACCATTTAGGGCTTTATAAATGATAAGCAAGATTTTAAAATCTATACAATGTTTAATAGGTAGCCAGTGCAGTGTTGACAGAACCGGGCTAATATGAACTCTATAGAACTCTAGCTGCTGCATTTTGGACCAGCTGGAGTTTGTTTATTAAGCGTGCAGAACAACCACCCAATAAAGCATTACAATAATCTAACCTTGAGGTCATGAATGCATGAATTAACATTTCTGCATTTGAGATTGAGAGCATAGGTCATAATTTTGATATTTTTTTGAGATGGAAAAATGCGGTTTTACAAATACTAGAAACGTGTCTTTCAATGGAAAGATTGCTATCAAATAGTACACCTAGGTTCCTAACTGATGACAAAGAATTGACAGAGCAGCCATCAAGTGTTAAGGCCTTTTCACACTGAAAGTGAAAATTTGATGCAAATGTTCGGCGTGATGGCACATTTGAATCGAAACAATAGATCCCTATGGGGTTATTCACACCAGGCGCGATCATTCGTGGTGCGAAAAAGTTAAGATATTTTTTCTTTGTGTCGATTTTTTTGCCCACGAATGAATGGGCTGTCTAATTAGATTTCAGCTGAGATCACATGCCCAGAGCAGCTGCTGTTGCACAAAAGGGTGAGAGTGGTGGCGCTGTTTCAAAAACCAGTGTAAACAAACACCGAAGAAGAAGAGTATTCTGAGAGAGAAGAGGACGCTGAGTTTTGTTATCATTGGTGTCTGAGAACAGATTTATTCTTACATTGTTCTTTATACATAATATCATTTCTATTAATTCTCCACTGAATTATTTTATCTGAAGAACACTGTCAGTTTTCAGAGTGCATTTACTCAAGATCTGTCAATCATGGGATAATATCTCCTGCCATTACGCATGAAAAAATGAGAGAAACATTTTTCTATTCACGAAATATGAAAGCAAATAAACATGATTATGACGATATATTTTCTGTATGTGTTTTTTTTTATGCAGCTCATGGTATTTTTATAACAATAAAGGATGTTTGACAAATGATAAGCAGTGTGGCGTTATTAAACATGGAAAGAGTGCTTGTCTGCCTATTATAGAATAAAAATCCATTTTAGATATCAATCAAAATTATTACAAGCACCCAATGATGGTTTAAAGTGGGTTTTAGGCAAAAAACAATCTCATACATATTCAAATGTAGCTTGATGCTAATTGTACCTCTATTTATATTTTAAGATGCATTCTTGTAAGCATTATAAAGAGTTTGTGTTTCTGTTGTAGAACCAAACTTTATTTATCTTAATTTAATACTATTGAGCAGCTATCTCGATATACGAGATACATGTCTAAGGAAAAATGCATTGCTGGCAGGCGTCACCTAGTGTGCAGGCATGAAATAGCATAAGGCAATCACTCGTTTCGCACTTGGTGTATAAGCACAATTTGTCGGCAATTCGCCTCGCATTTTAGCATCGCGCTCAGTGTGAAACGCCTTTAGACAGTGTATTCCTTACTATCTAGAAGCTTCACAGTTTCCAGTAAAACATTTCAGTGAAATATTGCTTTCACTGAGCAATGTTTCACTCTCCCTGCTGGGACAGTGATGGATGGTGGATCATTAGGCATTTGCTGGCTGACATTTGGTTGTTGATTATTTTCATTTGTAATGTATGAGAAGGGATGTGGCAGAATGAGTGAGATGACAAGGACTGTTTCTATAAAAATTCCACAAGAGTCTTACTAATTTCTCATTGTCTCTGAAATGCAATTAGATGGAATTTTGTTTCCACTGAGGAAAAAATATATATTTATGCCTTAGTGCTGTTTGAATTTCTTATGTGTAAATCCTATATAATTTCTTGGTCAGAATAAGCTGTGGACCTTACTTCATGTTGCAGGTGAAAACTCTTGCTGCACAAGGCAAGTAAATACCAGTTTGCTGCTACTGCGTATCTAAAGCAATACTGCATATTCTTTGTTTGGTTGTGTTGTGAGCATTTGCAGTGTGTTTCTTTGTTTGTGTTGTGAGCATTTGTAGCACGTGTGTTTTCAAATTGATGAAGTTGTTTTCTTAATTTGCAAGTGTTATTTTCTATTTGCAGCGTGTTGAGCTCTCTCGGCCACCGTACATATGACTGTAACATTCATGTTCACTTTTAAGTAACGGAATAAAAGGAAAACTTAGCTTAGCTTATGAAGACACATTCAGATGAATGGAGACTGAATTATATTCAGATGTGATGAAGATGTGGGCTACTGATGTCACAGTCCTTCAAGGGCTAATCTCGATTGAATTGTTCTGAAGTCACTTCCAATCAAGCTGCTTATACTGGTCGATGTGGTGAATTAGGAGTCCAGGATCACAAAACTGAATCTGAAGTGACATTTGTGTGGGGTACATATCCTTTCATCTGACTTAACACGTGTCCGTGCGACAGAGTATAGTGATTGAAAGCTGTCTTAATGCATCTGTGCGACAAAACTGAAAGCCGGCTTAACGTTTGTCTGTTGTGACAAACTAGCATGTTTCTGTGCAACAGAACTGAAGGATGATTTAGTGCATTTTCTGTTCAACGAAACTGGAAGCTGATTTGACCCGTGACAGAACTCATGCTATTTTAGCCCGTTTCTGTGTGATAGAACTGAAGCTGACTAAGCGCATGTCTGTGCAACAGACTAAGGCTGGTGCGAGTACGGATTAACTTAAATATCTTATTTAATTGTAGTGGGAGGAGTTACCGTCAGCTTAGTGTCAGCTGATGTTGCTGTCACGCCGTGGTCTGCCTGAACTATGCTAGAGCTCCATTCATCACTCAGACTACATTTAATTAAGAATTTATAATTGAAAAACATTATGCATGTCTTTATTTAATGTCTTCATTTACAAATCAAATGTTTACAAATCAAAACGTATCTTTTATGATCAAATTAAACATTAGATTAAGAAAAATGACAACAGAAAATGTTTCCCATTTATTTAACCAGTTATTTAAAGAGCAATGGCAAGCCAAATTTGAAAAATACATTTCACACAATTGTTACACACAGATTTGAAACAATCCCCTAGTATGATTTATTTTCACACAAAAATCTTTTATTTTGTCAATAAAATCTTATGAATGTATGAGTTGGCAAAGGGGGTCTTTTAATTCAATTTAAATTCAAGTTTATTTGTATAGCGGTTTTCACGATGCAAATAGTTGCAAAGCAACTTTACAGAAAATTAAGTTTCTACAATATTTAGTGGTAGCTTATCAGTGGTGACTGTCAGTTAATGTACATATGGCAGAAATGTACGGAAAAATCAATTAAAGACGTAATCAAACAGACGATGAACACTATTGACATCAATCATTATATGATGCAATCAAACTTATAGCAAAATGTGGTAGTTCTGTATGTTGGCATCATCTCTTCTCCGGTGTTCTGGATCCAGACTGAAGCTTGTGTAAATCCTAGTTACCACGGGATGTCAATCCCAGTAAAATCAGAGAAACAAATAGAGACATAATTAGCGTAGCTGCTGTTCCAACCAAGCAAAATGTATTTGTTTAACCCAAGCTAAAGAATAATAATGTGCATTTGATCAGATATAACTGCAGTACAAGATTATGAGATGCATTATTTGAATGCTTGGCCAAAGAGATGTGTCTTTAATCTAGATTTAAACAGAGAGAGTGATTTAAACCCTGAACGTTATCAGGAAGGCTATTCCAGAGTTTGGCAGATAAAAATGCGAAAACGCTCTACCTCCTTTAGTGGACTTTGCTATCCTAGGTACTACCAAAAGTCGAGAGTTTTGCGACCTTAGGGGGCATGATGGATTTTAGTGTGGTAGAAGACTAGTTAGGTACGCAGGAGCTAACCCATTAAGGGCCTTATAGGTAAGTAATAATATTTTGTAACTGATACGGAACTTAATAGGTAGCCAGTGCAGAGACTGTAAAATTGGGGTAATATGATCATATTTTCTTGACCTGGTAAGGACTCTAGCCACTGCATTTTGGACTAACTGTAGCTTATTTATTGAAGATGCAGGACAACCACCTAGCAATGCAATGTTTTCTAAGATGGAAGAATGCTGTTTTTGTAACATGGGAAATATGATTTTCAAAAGACAAGTTGCTGTCTAATATAACACCCAGATTTTTGACTGTAGAGGAAGTAACAGTACATCCGTCTAGTTGCAAATTGTAATCCAAGAGATTCGGTGTACTGTCTTTTGGTCCAATAAGTAATATCTCAGTCTTATTCGAATTTAATAAGAGAAAATTATTGGTCATCCAATCTTTTACATTTTTAACACACTCTGTTAGCTTAGATAATTTAGAAGTTTCATCTGGTCTTGTTGAGATACATAATTGAGTATTATCAGCATAACAGTGGAAACTAATACCGTATTTTCTAATAATATTACCAAGGGGCAACATGTATATTGAAAATAGCAGAGGACCTAGGACAGATCCTTGTGGCACTCCATATTTTACTGGTGATAATTGAGATGACTCCCCATTTAAATGAACAATGTGGTAGCGATCGGACAGGTAGGTTCTAAACCATCTTAAAGCCTGCCCTTGAATACCTGTATATTTTTGTAATCGATCTATGAGTATGTCATGATCTATAGTCGAACGCAGCGCTAAGATAAATTAAAACTAGCAATGAGATGCAGCCTTGTTCTGACGCAAGAAGCAAGTCATTTGTATTTTAACAAGTGCAGTTTCTGTGCTGTGGTGGTGCCTGAAACCTGACTGAAATTCTTCATAGAGATCTTTTGTTTGCAGAAGGAGCACAATTGAGCAGACACTAATTTTTCTAAAATTTTAGACATAAACGGAATATTTGAAATGGGTCTGTCATTTGCCAGTTCACTAGGATCTAGTTATGGTTTCTTAATAAAAGGCTTAATAACAGCCAGCTTGAATGGTTTTGGGACGTGACCTAAGATGACGACGAGTTAATAATATTGAGAAGTGGTTCTTCTGCTACAGGTATCAACTCTTTTAGTAATTTAGTGGGTATAGGATCTAACAGGCATGTTGTTGGTTAGATGCAGTGATACGTTTCTTTAGCTCTTCCTGTCCTATAGCTGTAAAGCACTGCAGTTTCTTTTGGTGCGATGAATGAAGCTGAAGTATTATATGCTGTAGAATATACATTTGTTATTGTATTTTTGATGTTATCTATTTTATCAGTGAAGGAATTCATAGTCATTACTTTTAAACTGTGAGGGAATATTTAGATCTGGTGGCGTCTGGTTATTTGCTAATCTAGCCACTGTGCTAAATAAAAACCTTGGATTGTTTTTGTTATTTTCTATGAGTTTGTGGATATGCCCGGCCCTGGCAGCTTTTAGAGCCTGTCTATAGCTGGACATACTGTTTTTTCACGCAATTCTAAAAACTTCCAAGTTAGTTTTTTCCATTTGCGCTCAAGACTACGAGTTTTTTTTCTTGAAAGAATGGGTATCACTGTTGTACCATGGCGCAGTAAGTTTTTCTCTAACCTTTTTTCAATTTGATGGGGGCAACAGCTTCCAATGTATTAGAGAAGATAGTGCCCATGTTGCTAGTCATTTAGTCTAGTTCATGTGTACTTATTGGTACACAGAGCATTTGAGATAAATCAGGCAGGTTATTTGTCTTTGGTGGCTGGAACAATAGTTATGCCCGGATGATAACGCGGAGCCATATATTTAATATTAGTAATACGCAGCATGCATGATACAAGGGAATGGTTAGTAACGTCATCGCTTTGAGGTACGATATCTATTTCAGTAAGATCGATTCCATGCAATATAATTGAATCTAGCCTATGATTAAAATGATGAGTGGAGCCGGTGACGTTTTGCTTGAATCCAAAAGAGTTTATTATGTCAGTAAATGCAAGTCCTAATGCATTATTTGTATTATCAACGTGAATGTTAATCTCCAACAATTAGCGCTTTATCAATAATAACCAATAGGTCTGAGAGGAAATCTGCAAATTACTTTAGGAAATCTGTATACGGCCCTGGTGGTCTATACACAAGAGATACGATACATTTATTTTATATATATTCAGATATACATATCTGACAGTGTAATATTAAGCATAAGTATTTCAAATGAGTTAAACCCGTATCCTATCCTCACTATAAATTGTTGCAACACCGCTGCCATGACCAGTCTGACGGGGCTCATGCTTATAATAGTAGCTTGGTGGAGTAGACTCATTTAGGCCAATATAATTATTTGGTTTTAGCCATGTTTCAGTCAAGCAGAGTACATCAAAACAATTATCTGTGATCATTTCATTTACAATAACTGCTTTGGGTGCGAGTGATCTAATGTTTAGGAACTCAAACTTTAAAAATTGTTTTTGTTCATTTATTTGACATTTTTCTGGTTTAATCACGATGAGATTTTTTCTAGATCCTGCAATAAATTTATATTTTGACCTCACTATTTGGGGAACAGACAAAGTCTTTATAGATTGTTCAGTGCAAGTACTTCTATCATTTAAGCGGGTAGAACAAAAGTCATCATGGCAGTTATTTGAGATTTGATTTATTTGTCATATGGTGCGTAGCGTCCTGGAGATGTTGTCTGACAGTAGTTCCGCTCCGACTCTGCTAGGGTGCAGGCCATCAGTGTGAAAAAGCCTAGGACACTCCCAGAAAAGATTCCAGTTATTAACAAAGAGCAGTTTCAGTTCTTTACACCATGACCATTAACCATTAATTTAATGCAAAAAGTCTACTGAACCTTTCGTGAACTCGTCGATATGTGGGAAGCGGTCCTGACACGATGATCGTCATCGCGGGCGATGTGCTGTGCACCGTCTCGATCAGGCTCCTAAAGTCCCTCTTCAGTGTCTCTGTGTGCCGCAGCTTGGTGTCGTTAACCCCGGCATGAAGCACGACGTAGCTAACGTAGCATGGACGTGTCGGACGATGGAGTCTCCGACAATCACAGCGTCGCTTTCCATCTCGCGGAGGGGAACGAATTGGTTCCGGGTGGAGATCTCGATGACTGGAGGCGCAGGAGGGGGAGAGGTCATCGCCGGGGCCTGGCTCACGTCTTTCGCTGCGGGTGCACCCAGGGTCCATGGTTTGGGCCTGTGCAGAGAAACACACGGAGTAGAGGTGGGGGGAGAATTAGCAGCGCGCTGTATACTTACCCCGAGCTTGCACCAAATGCAGATCGAACGTGTCCTCGCCTGCACTCAAAGGTAGACACACATCCGCCATTAAAGCAAGTAACAGTGAGTAAAACAATGGTAATATGTGTGAATAGAGTATTAGCAATGTAAGCGAGATTAGCGGCAACCACGCTGGCGATGCTAATGGGATATATGCTAATAACGGGCTCGGGAAATCAAAATAGATCTAGTGATAACAAGGCACTCTGATTGTTTTTGTTGTAGAATACGATAGGGGATATTTTCACACGTTATAGAAACGAAAATGATGGTGTATAAAATTGATTTTAAGATAAAAAAAATAGACGATAAAGAATTAACTTGACGGAGCGCAAACTCAAAACACATGGCAGCAACAAACAGGAAGTGATGAAAACATTTTTTCCCTCTCACTATAATCATCACAGGTCTAAATGGCATGTGAATTCATGAATACATTCACATGCATATGAATGAAAGTGAAGTAAACAAGCTTTTTCCCGTTTCTCCTTGACATAAGGTGCATTCTACTCTTTGCCAAAAACAAAGATCCATTTTTCCTGTGCCCTTTGTTTTTTATGCAAAAGGAAATCAAGTTGTACTATTTTCCTGCAACGAAAAGTGGGTTTTAAGTCAGGCTTTTCTGATCATCGAAGCCAAATTGTCCAATCATTGAATTGGTTTTACCCTGCTGATGTCCGTGTTGTTGCAGTAGTAACCCTGCTCAGTATGAGAGGAACAGACATTTTGTATGTGTGCTTGGCTAAGGAGCCACTGGAACGAAGCTACCATTGGTGGAATTATGACTGAAAACCTCAAAGTCAGAATCTCCCCTAAAAAATATAATGATACAGAGTGTCAGTGTTTTCTCTCACACCATGATCACCCTGTGTAAGATTTCTCTCATGGGTGTGTGAGTTCACACTGCACGATTTCAGCCACGATTTTCACTCACTAACAGGTTTTGCGAAATCGCAGATAAATGGCCGAAATCAAACGCAAATCGGTGCTTGTTCATGCAAGTGACAATCACGCAGTGTGAATAATCAAAGACATGATCTAAGAGAGGCGGCACCTGTGAAATATTTGGCATGCTAAATAACTGGACATGTCTGTGATTCAAAATCCTGCTGTGAAATCAGTTCTGACTGAAAAATACATCGGCAATGACAACTTTGAAAAGTCTAAGTTCATCACAAGTACAGAGGGCATAAAACTCTACACACCCCATTAAAATTCTAGTTTTCTGAAACGTATAAATGGATCCAACTAAAATCTTGTCAGATCTTTTTCCAAATTTAATGTAATATTGGATTAACCCTAAACTTTAAAGGATAAGAAGAAGAATAAAAAACAAACAAACAAAAACAAAAAACCTGGTTTCACAATTGTGCATATCCCTCAACTATATTTACTGGGAACACTTTTTGTTTTAATACAGCAGCAAGCCTTTTCGAATAAAAGTCTATCAACTTGGCACTTGTTACCAAATATTTTTACTGGGCATCTTTAGCCTATGAACCAGAGGGGAAAATCCTAAATGTTTTATCGCTGCAGTTGTGGTCTCCTTGCATTGGTGCAACCATTGAACCTTCATTTCCAACATGCAGCATGTCTGTTTCTTTTCTAGTTCTGATGCTGTTGATCATGGCAATGCGACGCAGACGAAAAACACCTCTTTTCATCGAGGACGAGCGTGATGTGAGGGAGAATATTGTTCGGTATGATGATGAAGGAGGAGGTGAAGAAGATACGGAAGCTTTTGATATGGTCACTCTGCGTAATCTCAATATCATACATGATTCAAAGGTCCAGGATGTCAGTCCAGAATCAGTCTCTGTCTACCCATACTCAGCTTCTGCTACCTCCAGGACATCTTATAAAACACTTCCTGACAACATTGTCTTTCAAGAGTTTATCTGGGACAGGCTGAAAGTGACTGATATGGATCCCTCCGCACCACCGTACGATTCACTGCAGATGTACGTGTTTGAGGGAAATGGCTCCGTAGCAGATTCTCTAAGCACGCTGGAATCACCCAGTTCAGTGTCAGAGCAGAGTTATGAGGACCTCAGCAACTGGGGGCCGCGCTTCAAAAAACTAGCAGACCTGTATGGAAATCCCGAAGGAAGTGGTATTTTCTCCTAGCCTTTCGTATCAAGGAGACTTTGGCCTATAAACATCTGAGAACGTAAAAACTGTTATTGCTCTAAATGTGTAGAGGCAAGGTGTAAGGTCTGCATTTTGTTTGTTGGCTTCATCAGATTTGCAGAAACAAAATCATGGTACCAGATTTTGATTTGGTAGGTGTGCTGCAGGTTCCTCAGAGCTGGCCACTGTCCTGCAGAGTTCCAACCTTAATCAAAGACACCTGAACATGCCTATTAAGGTCTTCAGAGACCAAACACTCTATCAGATCCAAAAACCAAACAAACAAACGGTGTTAATATTGTTGTGTAGTACTACCAAAAATAATGACACTAACTCTTATATGCATAAAATCTCAGTTGGACAGACAGTGATCCATCTTTTCTGAAATGTTAAAATATTGGGTGTGCAACGGAGCCAATTACTTTATCTGTAGCAATCTCAAAATGTTTTATCTGTATTCAAATAAAAACCGTAAGTGGACTGTGCTTAAACCAAATGAAGTCAAATCACATGAGCCCGTTTTAAATATAATTTTGTTCCCTTCGTTTATATATATATATATATATATATATATATGCCTGGTATGACCCATTATATTTTTTTCTAACTTTTTTCTAACTTTTCTTTAAATATCTATACTATCTACAATAATACTAATCAATATCTACAATAATACAAAGTTTTAAATGCAAGGAAAATATTATTTATTCATTCACTTTCCAGACTTTGTATAGTTTTTATATCAGGACAGTTATCCATAAACTCATGTCTGCTTGCCGGCTTCAGGAAAGAGTGAGATAGAGTAACATTGTGTATCATATAGTACAAGGTAATTTAAATAAATAGTAAAAATGTATATGATTCATTATATTAGATTTTACTCTTGGCATAGCTCTGATTTCTGAGAGACACACAGAGACAGTAACACAGTTGATTGATTTGCATTCATTATTTCATTCATAGTGTTTACACTCATTCACTTCACACACTCGGTATTGCATAGTGATTTGAGAGGTTTATGTAAATATTGTGTTTTCCCTGGCACACCTGTTCTCCAGCAAACTCAAGAGTGTGACTGTCTCTGCTGATCTTTTTTTTTCTTCCAATTATCTGGTAGAATTCGTTATTTGTTTTAAAGCCATTTTCTTGGGCTTTCCAAATAAGGTATACGCAGATGCCTATCCAGGACACTGCCAGCGTGGACACTATAAAGTACACCGTTACAAGCGCTCATAAATGGCTGTTGAGATGTTATTTTCAACTAAAACTGAGTGGAGGCTTGGACCAGTAAACTGTGTTCATTACCTCATGAATTAACAAGCGAGTTAATTACAGTTACGGACTTGAAGAAAATTGCAGATAGGTGTGTTTGATGATGGTTTAAGCTAAACTCTCCAGTGCGTGGCCCTCCAGGAATGCGGTTGAGGAAACCTGGTTCACTGTATATAAGCCACTGGATAAATTTAAGATATATTCATATTGACAGACCTGTAATTTTCAGAATGTCTACGTCTTATAATTCCACCTGGTTAAAGCTCAAATATTTCTAGATCTAGTTTATTTGTTTAAATTTGTTTATTAGACTTCCAGAGAAATATTTGTGGAAGGGTTTTTGTAAACATCAGTTTGTCAGTGTTTATATATAGACTTTAAGCATTCACTTTATTGTGATGTGCAGTTTCAGTCTAGCTCAAAAATAGTTTATAGCCAATGTCCTATGTTGCAATTTATTTCTTCTTATTATTCTTAATCTTATTTTTATTAATTGTAAAGTTTAAATACGCTTTAGGGGTATATGCTACTGTATGTAATAAAAAAGTTTAACCCCCAAGATATTAAACACTGTCCGGCAGTCACTGTTTACAAAGATGTACATGATTTCATGAAGCTACACTGAAACTCATTTGTATAATAAAGTGAAAGCTTGCATGGGTATGTACAATACTGATGGTTTTATAATTTTGTTGAAAATCTTAAGTTGGCAAATTAATGCAGTTTTGTATATGTTTTTTTTCACTGGTGATAAATACCACAGTCAAAGCAGACATGACACAGTGTCCTTGAGAATCCTGGTATCGCAGAAAACTGATATCCCTGTTTAACTGTGGGAACAACGACCTTGCCAACTCTTTTAGTTTTACATTTTGAAGAATAAGAAATGAAAAATGTTTGAAGGTTTGTTTTTTGTAAGCCTATTTAGTGAACAATAAAAAGGACAGTTGATTTTCAAACCCCTCTTGAATACCTGCAATTTTTTTGACTGATGGTTGAGAGAAGTCTTCTTTGGGAATTTTCTGTTATCAGGTTGAGGAAGATTATGTCTGATTGGGAAGGTCAAATCTTTGTTTCTTCATTTACATAAGACTGCTCGTCCCAGCTAATGAAGTCCAAGGAAAATACACATTTCTTATTCCATGAAAGAGTATGAATTGTCAGTGTTTCTTGTCTCTTCTCATTGATGCTTTGCATTTGAACGGTAGACAGGAGTGAATGCTGTGGTGCGTTATCCACAGAGAGAATTATGATGGCCAATGAGTCCAGGCTCATTCTTCCAGAGTTCTGACACTTGTATTCATATGCAGTGTTCGTTCTCTTGAATAATAGCATTAAATATAATGCAGCTGTAAATAGTATACATAAATATAATGCTCATAAATGGCTGTTGATGCTTCGCTACTGATGGCCCTTCAACTTTTATGGACATTTTGATGGTTTTTCACAATCTTTCATCCCCCTTTTCAGTCCTAATTTCATGTTTTGGGAGGGATCAATATGTTTTGCTTGATGGTCAGATCACTTCACTTTGCTTTCTCATGTCTTATTTCTTTCACCCTAGGTCTCATAACCCAGCTTATAATCATCTGTTCCTCCCTTGTCAGAAAATATGGCACAACCCATAGACCTTACTTTTGAGTAAACAGATGAGGAGCTTGACTATCTCTATGGGGATGTGTTCAATGGGGCATGTAATGAGAACACAAAAAACTTGCTTAACACATTCTACAGCCTCAACACTGCAGAAGCATTCTTGAGAGATGAGGATGTCCACATCCCCCTTTCCCCACAACTGTCACCCAAGCAAATGACACAGAAAACTATGACTATGACATTGATGGCGTTGTCATGGAACTTAAAGATCTGATGGCAATAAAAGCGCACCTGCATGACTTGCTTGTGGGGAAGGTCATGGGGCCGACCCTCCAAAACCACTGGAACTTAAAAAAACACCTCCAACTTACGGACTACAACACGAGGGACTTTCTGCACTGACCTGACACACCCTGTCTTTTGTGGATGGTGAATATCTCTTAAACATTTGTTGCATGACGGCAGAAAACAAGAACCCGCACCCGGTGTTCTGCACCGAGAGAGCTGCGACGGCCAACGCAGCACAAATAATAAATGCAGTCTTGAATGTCTTTGCTGAAAAACTGAAATCACTGCCACCAGAAGACATGCAACGTCCAGCTGGGATGAAGGCCAACCTGAATGACTTGGGACTTATGCTAATTCTACGGCAGAACCAGTCATTCATACTGGAGATACTTATGCAGGTAATCCAAAAGGTTGTTCGGGACACAACCCAAATATTGTCATCTTTCTGACGAGAAGTTGAAAGAACACTTGAAATTTCATCCCTGGTGAACAAAGGTGTACGCTCCATCACATGCCACGTTGCATGCACCCTCTCTGCAAAATGTCCAAGTACTGACCTAATGTGGTCAAGGTATGAACTCCAGGAGGTTGTGGGACACAAGGGATCACTGTACACTGCCACTGCAATCCCTGAGGCTGCCAACTTTCAATCGAACCTTGACCACCACCCCTTAACCATTGACAGACAACTAATTCATATTTTCACCGGTGCAGTCAAGCACTCTGGCAACACATTTGTGCAGCTTTATGCCAACACACCTCACATTCATTCTTCACTGACAAGACCCATTGAGCAGGGTCATAGCGACCTTTGGGGTACACAACCCAGACCACACAAGAAAGATCCTCCAAAAGATCAGATCATATGTGGAGAACATAAATGAATTAGCCAGAAAAACAGTATACCGGACACCTGCAAGAGTTGAAGCAGTGTTTCTTTTGAAGTGACACTTCCCACTCAGACTGGATGCCAAAGATTTCTACAACCCCACTGCTATCTACCACCTCCTCTTCGAGACCCCCATGCTATTGCCTTTTCAAGACAATGAGCACAAGCTGGACCTGCTGTAAGACGCCTCATGCAATGACTCTCCCAGCCATTGGTATGCACCCCCTGGCCTTTACTGTGAGAACTCTCCGAACCATTAGGTGGCACCACTTGCTGTGAACTCTTTAGATAAGACTGCTCATCAAGTTAATTTGTTCCACCTGTATATTGTCCTATTTAAGTTTGGCAGTTTCATTGAGCTGTGTTCAGTCTTGAGCCTACCCAGTACATATTACCTGAGTTCTAGAACAGTTAAGTGATGTTTTCCTGTTGCCATTTGGCCTACATTGTTTTATTTGTTAAAGATATAACCTATCTTTTGTTTGTATTTGAATACTGAGATCAAGTAAAGACTGCCTGCTTTTGAGCATCCGAGTTTGCCTTTCCATCTGCACATGGGTCTTCTAAGAAACTGTCTTTCCCAGTAGACCAGAGGAAGAGAACTAGCTTTCCCTGACTGGGAGACCCGGGTTCGAGACCCACCTCAGACACCATATGTCAGTCCATCGTGACAGCAAGACTGAACCATGGAAGTAGACCCAGCTGAGGAACAGACTCCTCCCTCCAATGTGGAACGCATCCTATCTGAGCTCTCTAGCCAAGCTGCGGCCATTCTCAAGCATGAACAGATTCTAACTGAGATTCTACAGTGTCTGAGATTCTAAGACATCAATCCATATCTCAAGCCTTTACAGATCCACCAACCCAGTCCATACCTCAAGTTGCTCCAGTCCCATCCACAGAGATGCTGGCTATTTCGGGGCTGAGACAAGTGGCTTCCACAGATCTTTCTGCCTCTCCCGAGTTATCCTGTGTCCCCCAAGAGTATGCAGACCTCTGTGAAGTGTTCAGCAAGGAACGTGCTGCCTCTCTTCCACCCCATAGACCTTATGACTGTGCCATTGAACTGCACCCTGGCACTTGTCCACCTCGGGGGAGACTATTCTCTCTGTCTGCCCCAGAAAGAGCCGCTATGGAGGAATATATCAACAAGGCTGTTGACAGTGGATTCATCTGCCCTTCAACCTCACTGGCAGGAGCTGGGTTTTTCTTTTTGGGGAAAAAGGATGGCAGTCTCCGACTATGTATTGACTACCGGGGTCTAAATCGTATCACTGTAAAAAATCATTACCCATTGCCATTGATGACTTCAGCCTTTGAACTTCTACAAGGTGCAACTATATTCACCAAACTGGATCTTAGGAATGCCTACCCCCTGGTTAGGATCCGTGTCGGGGATGAGTGGAAGTCTGCATTCAACACACCAACTGGCCATTATGAGTATCAGTTAATGCCCTTTGTGCTAGTCAATGCCCCAGCCGTCTTCGAGGCATTCATTAATGATGTTCTGTGGGAGATGCTTAACCAGTTTGTATTTGTTTATCTTGATGACATCTTAATCTTCTCCCATTGTTACCAAGCTCATGTCCAGCATGTCCGGCAGGTCTCCTTCCTTGGGTTCATTGTCTCCAATGGCAGCATTCAGATGGATCCTGGCAAGACCCATGCAGTTCTAAACTGGCCTCAGCCTTGGTCTGTCAAACAGGTACAGCGCTTTCTTGGTTTTACAAATTCTTATAGGAAATGTATAGGAAATTTTAGCTCTATTGCAGAACCCCTTACAGCCCTTACCAAAAAGACTTCAAGACCATTCCAATGGACAGAAAGGGCTAATCAAGCATTTGAGCTGCTCAAGCGCCGATTCACCTCTGCAACCATCCTGACCCTCCTCGATCCAAAGTTGCCTTTTGTAATAGATGTGAATGCCTCAGCTGTTGGAGTGGGAGCTGTTTTTTCTCAAAAGGCCAAGCTCATAAGCTTCATCCTTGTGCTTTTTTTCGCGTCGACTCACCCAAGCAGAAAAGAACTATGTAACGAATCAGCTCATGGGAAATATGAATAATTAACCATAACTAGTTATAATTAATTATGAATATTTTAGATCTGCTGTAGATATTTAGCTGACCTCTCAGGGTCAACTGTCTTGTCAATTCTAAGAATGTTAATTTCCTGGTTAAGGGAAATAACTTTCTTACTGTACAATTCTACAAAGAGCTTGTAGCGTAAATCTGCATGATTATTGACTCCGGTTATGAGTAAACTATGAACACGTCAAGTGTGATACAAGTACGGTTTTATTAACCACATAAACACTTAAACACTTAAACAGTCCTAACCTACTCATAACTGGTCTAACATCCTACTAACACATAAACTGGTCTAACATACACACACACACACACATACAGTTACAGTTGGTATAGGAAAGGGTTAAATTTTAACTCAGCATAGAAAGAGGCATAAAGTATGAATTTTATGGAACCATTTGCATAGTCAGCAGATCTACACCTGAGGGAAACATCAGATTCTTAGTTCAAAAACACTTTTGTAAAAAGGTGCAAATGATACCTAACGTATCAATTAATAAGATTAATTTTGATACTTGCAAGTCTCGTCTGTCTTAAAATAGATTCCTGATGCAATCTTAATGCCCAAGATCTTGCTGAAGTTGGTTGATGAGAACGAACCAGTTTGCGTCAGAGTAACTTGATGAATGGAAAGGACAAGGCCGAAACCTGGCACGTAACTTGGGATGTTCTGGAGCATTGGAACTCACATCTTATCGAAAACCTAACAGAACCACCGACTGGGAAGGTCCCTGGAGCAGGGCCTTTAAGGTAGGAGAAGATCCCCGCCTCTCAAGATGGGCTAATCCATGAGAAGATGAAATTCAAGTGCGGGGGTTTTGGGGGGGGGGGGCCCCATTGCTGGAGGGTTTTACGACCCTTTGTCTCTAAGAATGGTAATTTGCAAATGGACTTAAATAGAAATTATTAACGATTCTCAGGGCCCAAATATATATTGCCTATGTACCACCATAAAATATACACGCTTGTTTCGATCATAAAGGCATTCAGAGATCAAGCAGTGTATGATTGCATATTAGTGAAAGGATGACGAGTGTTTGTTTTCGATTATAAGGCCTGCTCACAGTATACAACTTTCAAAAGACAAAATACACATTACAATAATATACCCATGGCCTGAGGTCATGGGTGTCATTCAAAGCACGGTTTTCTATATTAATTAGTAAAAAGTCCATTTCCTACACTGCTCTTGCCCTGGTACATGCAAGGGAGTTTCCCTGCTTTGCTTCTTTGGCCAATAAACCCAGCTATACAGCGTTGGTTCATGGAACCATGTCCGGTTCGCTTCCTGGGTGTTTACGCATTTGCGGGGGAAGTGTTCATAGGTCCCAATGGCGGTTAACTGAGGGTTGTTTACAGAGTATTGGTTAAATATCCTAACAAATATAGATTGTGTGTTTGATTGGTCCAGATGCTACAACTATGATATAGGTAACCGGGAATTGCTGGCGGTGAACCTGGCACTGCAGGAATGGAGACACTGGCTAGAAGGGGCCAAACACTCATTTGTCATTTGGACAGACCACAGGAACCTCACATACATCCAGGAGGCTAAAAGGTTGAATCCACGCCAGGCCCGATGGGCTCTCTTTTTTAACCACTTTGAGTTCATTCTCTCTTATCGACCAGGCTCTAAAAACTCCAAGTCCGATGCCCTTTTGAGACAGTTTGACACGCCAGATGTGGAGGACAGACCTGAGCCCATCATTCCCAGCTCCAAGGTGGGGGCATAGGTTCAGTGGGGAATAGAAATTGCAGTAAGGAAGGCTCAACAACAACAGCCTGACTCAGGTAATGGCCCCCAGGCCACCTTTTTGTTCCTAATGTTGTACGATCTGATGTGTTGCAGCGGGGACATGCATCTCTTCTTCCTGGCCACCCTGGAGTTACAAGAACTTTGAAGCGTATCCAGACACGGTTTTGGTGGCCCAGTATGCAGGCGGATGTCCGAGAATTTGTTTCTGGCTGTTTTGTATGCACCCAAAATAAAGAATCTAATGCCCACCCTCAAGGTCTACTTCATCCTTTACCCATCCCAAGACGTCCATGGTCTCACATCACCTTGGACTTTGTGACTGGACTTCCTAAATCACAAGGTAACACAATCATCTTGGTGGTGGTAGACAGATTCTCAAAAGCATGTCATCTGATACCTCTGCCTAAGATCCTCACAGCTTGTCAGACGGCAGACCTAATGATGCAGCATGTCTTCAGGATCCACGGGTTTCCTTAGGACATGGTCTCTGATCAGGGGTCGCAATTCACTTCTCGGGTTTGGAAGGCTTTTGGCCGTCTGATTGGAGTATCTCTCAGTCTGTCTTCTGGGTTCCACCGTCAGTCTAATGGTCAGACAGAACAGGTCAACCAGGAGATTGAGAAGACCCTCAGGTGCCTGGTGTCCAATAATCAAAGCACCTGGAGCTCCCGTCTGATTTGGGCTGAATTTGCTCATAACACCCTACACCATTTATCCTTGGGCATGACTCCATTTGAATGTCAATTTGGGTCTCCCCCATCTTTGTTTCCTGAGCAGAAACTGGAGGTCCAGGTACCAGCTACAACCCAATTAGACAAGAGGTGCCGTCAGGCCTGGCAGAAAGCACGTACAGCCTTAGTGAGAGCATCACAACAGGAGCCGGAAACAGGCCAACCAGCACCATAGAATCAGGCCATCACTACGTCAAGGTCAGAGGGTGTGGTTGTCAACTAAGGATCTTCCACTTCATCTAGAGTCTCGGAAACTGGCACCCTGATTCATTGGACCTTTTAAGATCCTTAGGAAGATCAACCCTGTGTCCTTCCGGCTACTCCTACCCAGGTCTATGCGCATCCCCCCTAATTTGTACATTTCACATTTGAAGCCTGTTCTGTGCTCCCGTCTTTTCATGGTCAAGAGATCCAAGCCCCCCCCCCCCCCCCCCCCCCCCCCCCATTACCACAAATCTTGTGGGCCGACAGTTACCTGTCCTCTACTTCTGGATTAACATCGAGTCCGTGGAAGGGTCCAATACCTAGTGGACTGGGAGGGTTATGGCTCAGAAGAGCTGTCCTGGGTGCCAGCTGGGGACATTTTAGATCCAGACATTATGAGAGAGGACATTATTCGACCATCATGACGCTAACCGCAGCCAGCAGAACGTCAGGAGCCGTTCCTGAGAGAGGGGCTCCTGTAAGACTCCTCATGCAATGACTCTCCCTCTCTTCTGCACATGGGTCTTCTAAGAAACTGTCTTTCCCAGTAGACCAGAGGTAGAGAACTAGCTTTCCCTGACTGCGAGACCCACCTCAGACACCTTATGTCAGTCTATTGTGACACCTGCATCATGTCGTAAAGCCGGTGGCAAACCACCTTACCACCACACTGAACACTGCTGTCTGAAGCGAAAGGTCAAGGTGGCTTCACAAATACTTGGACAGCCTTTTAAGTATGAGCTGGCCCTTGAGGAGCTATTTTATGGAAAGCCCTACTCCGCACAATCAACCCAGTTCTCAATTAGCTTAGGCTAATTAGCTAATTCAACAAACTCCAACAGCCTCACAAGGCAAAGGGGTTTCCTAGGCCTGTCACCCATTGGAAGCGCTAATGTTGGGGAGTCTCCACCACCTCTCCAGATGTGGATAACAGAACCACTCCAAAGATTGAGGGTGGAAAGAATATTTGAATTCACAGACACATTGGATGCAGCCCCATTGGTCATCGGCAGGCCCTTATTTGGGTCATTTTATGTGACTTACACAAAAGAAATGACAGAATCTCATTCAACACTTTAAAACAGCCTGAACACCCACCCCGCTGGCTAAGGTCGTACGACCCAGGATATAAGCCAAGACTTGGCAGAAAGAAAAGGATTTGGGTACCCCCACACATTTGGCAGGGCACTAGAACTGGCCAACTCAGTGGGCAATGATATAAAGGAGTGTCTCCACCTTGCCCTGTTGGGATTCAGGTACTTTCCTGCAATTACATTCTGGGATGAGCAAAGAAACCATAAGGCAAAATGGAACAACAACAAAAACTACATAGAACTATATGGTCTCACTGGGAAGCCATCTGGCTGCAGCTTAGGCAGCTGCACTCTTGGGTGATTTATGCTCTACCATCAAAAAGAAGGGCCTGTGTTACACAAGAAACCTCCAGCGGTACAGGGACAGTGGGATGCCTTGGTTAGAAACTTGCATTAACCGCCTGCCAAAGGACTTGAACCCTACCAACACATTAACGGCTCTCACCTTCATAGGGCTGATCCAAAATGGAGATTACGTCTCCTTCTCCATTCTGGCAAATTTTATTTGATTGAGAGTGCAAACAAGAACCATACCAGCCAGCATAACAAGATAGACTGATGAAGAGGTAGAGCTGGTTACAGCAATTCCACAAATGACTCACTCTGATGCCTACCAAGCCTATCTTAACCCTCTGAGGTCGATTAACGCGGATACGCGTTTTGAGGCATCTTCTCCTGATCACACCGAAAATAACTTAAATTACACTTTCAGTTTTGATCTTACAGATAAGAGCAATACATTAATCGAATCTGTAAAGGGTCTACTTTTATTTGTATACACACATAAGAACAACAGAACTTTGTGGCATTTAAAAATAAATAAAACAAACAGGGCTGTCTGCCGCCTTTGGTCTGCGTATCTTTAGTTAAGACCGCTTCATTAAAATGACTGTAACTCAGGCAAATACTCAACAAATAGACCTGAGAGATATCTCTATAGAGATCTTGCCATGTCTACTTTTAAACTAGCAAGTCTTATCGAAAGCAAATATTCTGTTATAAAGTAATCATATGAAACCAATGCGATGTCCAGTTTTTCACATCTACCTTCATTATCTCTGATGTGACCACGCCCACGCGCTGAGCGCTTTTGATATTATAATCGTCCACTTGAAGCGCGCGGCGTGTAAACGCCCACATCATAGTAAAGACCTCAAGTTTTACTGTTCGCGTTGCGCTGAGAGGAATAAGACTGAATTCACCTCAAGAAGCTTTGGATTGCCTCAGGAAAAAACATGAGTAAGTCTTTTTTATTAACCTACTTGTATTAGTTTTCACATAACTTGTACACATTTTACTAGTTAGACTTTCTCCAAACTATAATTCCTGACTAAATGTATAATAAGTATAATAAGTGAAACATTATGAAGTTTCATTCACAGCATCTAAATGTCATGATGCCAGGATGTTTTTTTATGTTCTATAACATACAGAAATATGATATAAAAGTAATATTAGTTATAATGTTACTAGCCTAATGTCAGCAAGAATGATTAGTCAAAACTTTACTGTCATAGGATATTCTCTGTTCACGAATATAGCTATATATGTTTATAACTATAGTTTTTGAATTGTATAGGCCTACATACAAAGCATTGTGTTTATGAATGTAACTAAGCTTCTGTTCATGAATATCTGCTCTGGTGTAAATATTTTGAATGTGTTATACCCGTGTCTTATGGAGTAATGACGCTGAAATGTTTGAAACCGTTTTAATTTTCGTTTAGGACTGTGGCTGCATCACCGGCATCTTGCACAAGAAAGGCACACACATGTCGTTCAGTTTTGAGTTCGTTGGAAAATCATACTGAGTAAGTGCACAGTATAGTATTTGTAATTTTATTATTCCTAGAATATGTGGTAATATTGTTTGTGGTTGATAGTGTTAAAATGTAAGAACTGGCATTTTTTTCTCATGAAGTATGCATACTATACTACGGTACTGTGGGGAGTACACCACTACTCTTGCCTTCACCTGCATCTCTCACAGGAAGGGGGCACTCGTTCAGGGTTTTCACCTCCATTCAGAATTTTAGAGTACGTGTGCATTCACTATTTTACAGATGTTACTTTCATTTGATTTAGTTACTTCGTGGTAAAATAGGTTTAGCTATGTGGTAATTGGGTTCTTTGTTTCCATAAATTAGTACCAGTATCAGTGAACATAACAATAATGTTAATAATGTAGTTTGTGTAAAAAGCATGCTTGCTTTTTTTTTTCGATTGAGAATAACAGTGCAAAGAAGCCGGGGGGGGGGGGGGGGGTCGGGGGGGGGGGGGGGGGGGCTGTTTGTCAAGAGAGCCAAAGCAAATAAGCAGCCCACTTGGTCATGGAAACAGAGACTGACGTTGACATGTTCCACAGGCTCTGAGATTCCTGTCTGCACAAGAGCCTGGACCACAGCTAAGACTATGTGATGCACACACTCCCAAAATGATGTTATAGTTATATATATTCTAAATAAACTACAAACAAAAAAATAGATAAATTTCTTTTTCCTCATTATTTCTTGTAGCAATTCCCTCTCAGTCACTCACCTGACAGCTCATTATGCAGCTCATTATGCGGGCTTTTGTCTTCTCAGGTGTGAATCACTCATTATTTATGATCATTCACGCCCCCTCGCATATTCCTTTTCTACACAAAAAGTGTCTTAGAAAATTTAAATCAATATATTGTTTTCTGTGAGTGAGTAAACAAGATGATTTTCACATCATTTTGATGCAAAAACTCTAGACTTCAAGATCTGTTCTCAATAGTCCTGTGAACAAATGTTCTGTATGTGTTTTATGGTCTTATTTCAGTGACTTTAAAATTTTATTTTTCACTAAGCACGCATAAACGTTGTTTTCTCAAAAACACAAACATGTACATTCATGCTGCTCACATGTTATTGTAGCCCAGTTTGTGCTGATTATGGTGCTACTAAACTTAGTCATTAAAATGTTTATTAGCAACTGAAAAAAGCACAAATGTCAGGACATGTCAAAACTTCTCCAGGGCCCAAAACACCCTCAGACCCCAGAGGGTTAAAAAATGTCTGGAACTTGGCAGGCCTGCACACACATTTGGAGCATTCAAAAGAAAGAGGCAGCACCTCCCTTAAGTATTTTCATTTTTGGAATCTCATTTCCGTTTTATTTTATCAGCCCATCACTAACTTCCTTTTGTATGGACAGGTCATCTGGATGACTTTGAACCATCCATCCCTGTTTTAAAAAGCAACTTCCTCTTGTAAGTATTTACAATGTGTGGCACTGTACTTACATTTACTTTTGTTACCACATAACTAATGTGTTTCTTTTATATTTCCAGGTCATCCATATTATTTGCAAATTACCTTCTTGGATTCCTGTTTGGAAGTGTGACTCCCTTTGGTAAATATTTCTGTTTTGGGTCTTTATTGACATTTACTTTTATCACAACATCACTAATGTGTTCTTCTTATATTTTTAGGTCATCCACATTACTTGCAACTTACCTTTTTGGATTCCTGTTTGGAAGTGTGACTCCCTTTGGTAAATGTTTATTTTTTGAGGGCTAACTTACTTACATTTTCTTTTATCACCACATCACTAATGTATATATTTTTATTTACAGGTCATCGGGAGAAGTTTGCAGTTCTACTTACCTTGTTCCAACACACTTACATTTGTTATTGCAGAGTCTGTTTACTATCAAGTTTATTCTACCACACATTTTCTTTCTAAAAAAAGCAAACATCCATTTTGCTCATATATTATTGTAGCACAATTTGTGCTGAATACAAAAAAAGTACGTGTTTGCCAGTAGTATGTAATAAGTAGCTGAAATAAGCACAAATGTTAGGGCATGTCAAAACATATCAAGGGTCCCAAAATCTCCTCAATCCTCATAGGGTTAATCACCAAACTTAGAGACTTGGGCATTAGTACTTCACTCTGCAGCTGGCTTTTGGAATTTCTGACCAACAAACCCCAGTATGTTCAGTTAGACCACCACTGTTCTTCCACCCTCATTCTTAGCACCGGTGTACCACAGGGCTGTGTGCTGAGTCCTTTCCTCTATTCACTCTTCACCTACGACTACGAATCCTGTACATGGTTCTAACATCATTGTTAAGTTTGCAGATGACACCACGGTGATCGTACTCTTCAAGAACAACAAGTCAGCCTACAGGGAAGAGGTGGACAACCTGGCTGCATGGTTCACTGATAAAGACCTGCTTTTCAACACTAAGAAAACCAAAGAACACATAGTAGACTTCAGGAAGGAGAAAGGTGGAGCACACACACCCATCCACATCAACGGAGAGGTGGTACACTGTGGCACCACATTTCTGTGCAAATCACTTTGCGATTCCTGTCTCCCATTCTGCTGAGTGGTTTGTGATTGTAGCTAATCCACCTAGAAAAACCCCAGGCTGCTGACTTCAACACTCTGCTTGTCTCATTTGATCTCAAGTGAGTGTCTACTATGGCTACTCACAAATCAGGTAACCAAATGGACCTCATCTACACATTTACGTGTAGTCATTTAGCAGATGTTTTTATCCAAAGCGACTTACAAATGAGTACAATAAAAGCTGTCAAAACTAACAAAAGAGCAATAATATATTAAGTGCAAATGACAAGTCTCGGTTAGCCTAACGCAGTACTATACAAGGTATATATATATATATATATATACACGCACACAAAGAAAAACAAGTAGACAGAATAGAAAAAGTAGAAAACTAGTGGGTTTTTTAAATAAAAAAATAGATAAAGTGGAATTAAAATAGAAAGGAAAGTGCTAGAGTTAGAGGGTCAAATAAAGAGGGAACAGATGTGTTTTTAGTCGTGTTTTTGAAGATGACTAAGGACTCAGCTGCTCGGATTGAGTTGGGCAGGTCATTCCACCATGAGGGAACATTTAATTTAAAAGTCCGTAAAAATGGTTTTGTGCTTCTTTGGGATGGCACAATAATGCCTCGTTCACTTGCAGAACGCAAGCTTCAAGAGGCACATAAGTCTGTAGTAATGAATTTAGGTAAAGGGCTGCAGAGCCAGTGGTGGTTTTGTAGTCAAACATTAATGCCTTGAATTGTATGCGTTATATGCGTTAAGTAACAGAAATCAAATACATGCCTAGAGTTATGAAATTATTTGAGGTTCCAAATCTACACACATAGACACTTTAAGGAGCTGGGATAAACAAAGAAATAACAATGAATGTTCTATTTAATTTAAAAGTTCACCCAAAAATGAAATAAATAATAATAATAATAAGAATAATAATAATATTATAATAATACAGTACATATACATACATACTATTATAGAAAGAAATTCTAAACTCTGTAATCAAGTACTCACACTTACATTGTTCAAAACCATTTAAGACTTTCATTCATCTTCAAAACACAAATGTAGATATTTTAATGATATCTGCAGATTTATGCCTTATCGGAAAGTCTCAAAAATTTTTCATGTTTCATGTTCTCAGACAAAAACACACAAAGTAACTTTAAGTAAGCATGGGGGGGGGGGGTGGCTTTCATTTAAATTAAATTCAAGTTTATTTGTATATCGCTTTTCACGATACAAATTGTTGCAAATCAACTTTACAGAAAATTAAAGCTGCTCCCAAATGACCGCACTATACACTAGTACTATGTACTATGTACTCAACCCCTTATAGTATGAATTTATAGTTATATTGTCGTTATAATCGGGTCTTATTGCCCCTCCCCCGTATTTACTTACTTAAAGCTGCGAAATTGATTGCATGAGTGTCTCCAACTTCCACACTTAATTTTTCGTTATTTAAAAGTTGCATCATCCGGGTATTTAAAGTTTGTTTTTTACTTCAGTGTGAACGCACTACTCACGCTATTTATACTACAAAATGTCATAGAATAGTGCATACATTTGGGATGCACCTTAAGTTTCTACAATATATTTAGTAGTAGCTTGTCAGTGGTGACTGTCAAATTGATGTACATATGGCAGAAATGTACGGTAAAATTCAGTTAAAGACGTAATCAAACAGACAATGAAAACTATTAACAGCAATTATTATACGATGCAATCAAACTTATAGCAAAATTTGGTAGTTATTGTTGTTTCAGGGTTGGCATCATCTGAGGTCCTCTGAAGGGTCGGCATCATCTCTTCTCAGGCGTTCGGTCATATCAGATCTTCATAAGAGGCTGGATCCAGACTGAAGTTTGTGTAATTCCTAGTTACCACAGGATGTCAAACTAATTCTGTATGTTCTAATAATATTATCAAGGGGCAACATGTATATTGAAAATAGCAGAGGACCTAGGACAGATCCTTGTGGCACTCCATACTTTACTGGTGATAATTGATATGACTCCCCATTTAAATAAACAAAGTGATCTAAACCTCTCTATAGTATCGAATGCAGCACTAAGATCAAGTAAAACTAGCAATGAGATGCAGCCTTGGTCTGACGCAAGAAGCAAGTCATTTGTAATTTTAACAAGTGCAGTTTCTGTGCTATGATGGGGCCTGAAATGTGACTGAAATTCTTTATAGAGATTTTTTTCATAAAGATTTAATTTTTTTTGCAAGAAGGAGCACAATTGAGCAGACACAACTTTTTCTAAAATTTTAGACATTAACAGAAGATTTGAAATGGTCTGTAATTTGCCAGTTCATTAGGATCCAGTTGTGGTTTCTTAATAAGAGGCTTAATAACGCCAGCTTGAATGGTTTTGGGACGTGGCCTAAAGACAACGACGAGTTAATAATATTGTGAAGCGGTTCTTCTGCTACAGGTAACAACTCTTTCAGTAATTTAGTGGGTACAGGATCTAATAGGCATGTTGTTGGTTTAGATGCAGTGATAAGTTTATTTAGCTCTTCCTGTCCTATATTTGTAAAGCACTGCAGTTTTTCTTTGGGTGTGATGAATGAAGCTGAAGTACTAGATGCTGTAGAATCTAAATTTGTTATTGTATTTCTGATGTTTTCTATTTTATCAGTGAAGAAATTCATATTCATTACTATTAAACTGTGAGGGAATTTTTAGATCGGGTGGCGTCTGGTTATTTTTTAATCTAGCCACTGTGCTAAATAAACACCTTGGATTGTTTTTGGGATATTTCGTATGAGTTTGGGGATATGCTTGGCCCTGGCAGCTTTTAGAACCTGTCTGACGGGGCTCATGCTTATAACAGTAGCTTAGTGGAGTAGACTCATTTAGACCAATATAATTATTTGGTTTGAGCCTGGTTTCAGTCAAGCAGAGTACATCAACTATTATCTGTGATCATTTCATTTACAATAACTGCTTTGGGTGGGAGTGATCTAATGTTTAGGAGCCCAAATTTAAAAAATAGTTTTTGTTCATTTATTTTGAATTCTTCTGGTTTAATCTCGATCAGATTTTTTCTAGAGCCTGCATTCAATTTATATTTTGACCTCACTATTCGGGGGAACAGACACAGTCTTTATAGATTGGACAGCGCAAATACTTCTATCATTTAAGTGGGTAGAACAAAAGTTATCAGGGCAGTTATTTGAGATTTGACTTACTAGTCATATGGAGCGTAGCATCCTGGAGATGTTGTCCGACAGGAGTTCCACTCCAACTCTGCTGGGGTGCAGGCCATCAGCACGAAAAAGCCTAGGTCGCTCCCAGAAAAGATTCCAGTTATTAACAAAGAGCAGTTTCTGTTCTTTACACCATAACAATAACCATTCGTTTAAAGCAAAAAGTCTACTGAACCTTTCATGTCTTGTTCACAGTACAGTTTGTAAATTCAGTACCTGAATTTCAAATACATTAACACATTTAAGATTGTTTCTTTTTCTTCCAGGGTTATAGAAACTGCACTGTGAAAAAGGCCGATATATTATGTATTGCCCTACAGAAACTTCAAGGGTTCATAAAAATATATTGGATATTAAAACATGGTTAGATCATTAGACCCTGCCATAACTCAGCTCTTTAATTACATTGGGTTTTTTAAATTATTTTTTATTATAGCTCTTTCAACTCTAACAGTGCTTAAAAAGAAGAAATGCTGTAAATATTAAAGAAGAGCTCACATGTCAATACATAGCAAATGAATGGGCCCCGTTTGTGTGCAAGTATAGGACAATTTCCATTGTGTTGTGCTAATTTAATTGTGTTGTGACTTGTTTCCATTATGTTGCAGCTTGTTTCCATTGTGCTGTGCCTTTTTAGCTGTGGGATTTCATTGTGTTGTTGAGATTTTGTTGTGTTGTGCACTACTGGGTCACCATATAGATGACATATGTAACAGCAATTACGTACAATTGAGCACTTGGACAAAATAGGAACAAGGGGTGGGTAATAACCACAATTCACATGCATCCACATTCATTAAATCAGTGGTGCCCAGCCCTGTTTCTAAAGATCTGCCTTCCTACAGAGTTCAGCTCCAACCCTGATGAAACACAACTGAACCAACTAATTAGGATCTGAAGGAGCACCTGATAATTACATACAGGTGTGTTTGATCAGGGTTGGAACTGAACTCTGCAGGAACGTAGATCTCCAGGAACAGGGTTTGGCACCCCTGCATTAAATGAACCTGTATAAACATTGTTCCTTACATATGACCATGCAACACAGGAATTATTATTATAAACTGTTGTTAGAAAAAATGGTAGAATGCAACATTTTCAAAGGTAGGATTGGTTAGGGTGAAGCAATTGTGTATTTGCATCACATTTCTGATATCTAAAAATTCATTTTCACCAGTAAGAATGTTAATATCAGATATTGAAATTCTCCCCAGTCAGATTTTCCTATTCCAAAATCAGGTTCAGGGTATCTCTTAAGGTTTGACAAGTAAAACTCAAAATGCCAAAAATTATATTTTGTCAGTGCAAGGCAAGAAAGAGGAGATGCAGATTTTAATGCAGAGGTCTTCTTTATTAACACAGACAAACCAAAACACTTCCAGGAAGAACGCGGACAATGAAAACAAGCCAAAGTAAAGTTTACACAAAAACATAAAAACAACACCAAAACAGGAACTAATAAAATTGAGGGCATATAAATACACAAGAAAACAAGCAAATTAACAGGACACAGTTCAACAATCAATTTATAATCAGTAACTATCGAAACCAAGGAAATAAAGGACATAGGAACTAAACTTGTCTAAAAAGTATTTTGAATAACTTCAATCAGATTATGTTAAATTACAATTAAATGAAATTTGAATTGATACGTGGCAGTGACCCAATAAAAATACCTAAATTTGTTTTCCTGGGATTAATTTTATACATGCAAAAAGCAGCATAAACAACAGAACGTGAGGAATGCATGGTCATGTCACGCACCTGCAGCTCTTCTGCGAATGGAGAAAAACATAATAAAGCTATATATAAAAGAAATAAATAGGCCTATATGCAAAATATATTTTTCTAAATAATAAATTAACAAAACGAAAAAAAAAAACTTGTGCAACAATTAGCAGCCTAAATGCAGAATTTCGGCTCATTTTTGTGATGTGCTCTTGAGAAAGCGGAGTCCTGTTTGTTTCCTTTATTTTACAAAATGGGGGGTGCAGGTTAACAGTTTAACGGTAGAACAGAACTCAGAACAAAACAAAAATAAAAAAAATAAGAGGCCAAAATGAATAAATTTTAAATTTTGTACTTTACATTCCAATATCCATGTAAAACAAAATGTGCGCTTGGCATAGTAATATCAGGGGGGTATGGTTGTCACGCTGAATGGCACAGACTACAGGCTACTCTATTTAAACTGAGCAGTGCACTGTAAAAAATAACGTAAACGTAGGCTACTAAAAGAACATCACATTAACATAAGTATGTTTAAGAGTTAACTCATCTTTTTCTTACCAAATGTAAACTAATTTTAGATGCAATTTAATAATATGAATGTGATTTGATGCGCTTTTGAACTACAGGGAAACGGTGCTTTAACGTGAGCAACACCATGAACACGGATGCTGCCTACAGGCTAATTCTGCCATTTGACACCTACATTTTTTTGCGTTAAAGCCCCTTTTCTCAACAAAAAGTTTTTCCAAACAAATTTTTACAACATTTGAAGTATTTATATAGAATTTATGCGCTAAAATTAAATGGAAAAAGATCATGTCGACACACGAGAAATGTTATCAATAAACGGCATTTCCATCAGCTTAATCTGTAAAAATTTTAAGCGCTAAATATTTTTTCGTAAAAAATCCTTGGATGGAATCTGGCTAGTGAGTCAAAATTGCATGATACAGTATCTACAGGTAGAATTGGACAGGGGAATTAAATGATAAAATGTCTTGACATAGGTATGTCTGTGTAATATTACAACATTCAAAAGTAATGTACTTTTTGTTCCTTAATTGCTCTTCATGTTTCAAGGTCTCATGTCTTTAGGGAGATTTAATTTTCTGAATGAGCAATTTCCAGAAGAGATATGTTAATGTTAAGACTTGGCAAGACCTGAGGGAGAGTGTGTCATCTCAGTGGACAGAAAGATGCTGCTAGGGATTCACCACATAAATAAATTCTGACACATCAGTCCTCAATTCTGTATGTGTGCATGATTTTAAAATAGTCCCAGCTGTAGCATTTTGTCATGCAAGAAAGAGAAAAAAAAGTTACGTGGTAAATGCACATAAACTGAGACTGAAGTTTGAAATCATTTTTGTTCCGCACAGGTCTGTCAGAGATATTACTTGTGGAGGAATTCAACATTTAAGCTGCAAAATATATAAATTCATTCATTCATGTTCTTTTTGTAACCATTGTATGGCATATAACATTCTATATTTTATCTCAGTAGGGACAGATAATCTCTTGCCAGAGTAACAAAGTTATTTAGTAGTTCATTAGTAGTTCTAAAGTAAATCTAAGGATATTCAGCATTATTTAGTAAGATCCACATTTATAGAGCCAGCAGTGTGAGCAAGCAGACCACAATGACACCAATCTTGACTCTAGCTACACATGTGAAGGGTTTATGAATCTTTCTCCAAATGTTTCTACTAAATCATATCATACTCTCAACTATCTTTAATTTCATAGCACTTTATTCTTATATGAAAAATACAAGAAAGAATTACAATATGGAAGCTGGTAAAACTCAAGAGCTTCTCTTAACATCTAAAATTGTCACGTTCCTCCAAATAAACAAAATATGTGACTGTTATGTAACTGTGACGTAATCTGATCATCAAACTTTTGTTGTGGCAACCGGGAAAAGTGACATTCCTGGATTTGTTGCCACAATATAACTTTATGACAACGTCAGATAGTAATTGCAATGTTATGGCAATGTTGTGGATCAACTGTTGTGTGTTTGTAAAAAGTTTGCTTTTTAAAAAAAAAATGTATTAATTCTTCTGTGGGCAGACAGCTTAAGCCCTGGGTATCCAACCCTGCTCCCTCTGAAGACATAACATCCTAAAGATTTCAGCTACAACCCCAATCAAAGACTCCTTAACCAGTTAATCAAGGTGTTCCAGGTTACTTGATAATTAGAGTCAATACGACCAAAATTTGTCATAGCGCCCTGTCTGCAATGTTACCTTATGACCATGCCAGTCGGTAATTACGACATGGCAAACCCTATCAAAGGCATTAATGATAAAATTTTTATCAAATTATTTAAAACATATTTACATAAAAGAAAGGGCCTAAGAATGCTATAATATCTTACTTGCTAGCAGATGTTTCAGAAGTTTAAGGAAAGGTATTCAATCATGAACGAGGCATAAATATTAACAAAAATAATTAAAATAGACTATGGCTTATGTTACTTGACCAGTCTGGTGCAGTCAATGAAATCCTTTTGATGTAACTGATGAGAAACAGAGAGATTTGTCAGATGTCGTCTTCTCCAACAGCTTGAATCTGACTTCCCGGTTGCCATTGCAATGTTATCAGGATCTTGAGATGAGATGCGATGAGATGTTGTCTGGTTGTATTTCATCAGAGGCGCAACTGCACATTTGCTTAGGGTAGTGGCATGCGGTGGTGTTTTAAAATGAGGAGGCATTTATATACATACATATATATATCTATATATATGTTTCATGTCCCATTTACACTTAATGTTGTCACATTTTCCTGGTTAAATAAATATTGCTTAAAAAAGACCCCATTAAGTTCAATTGAATTTTATAATTAATGTTTTTCTTTTTATTGAATATTTTTATACTATATGTTTTTTATGCAATTTTACTATTTATATTCCAATATACGAAAGGCAGTACAATTTGAAAAAAACTATTTTTGGTTACACTTTACAATAAGGTTCATTAGTTTAACATTAGTTAACTACTTTAGTTAAAGCTGCAGTCTATAACTTTTTTTTTTTTGGCTAAAAATGATCCGAAATCAATATTTGAGCAAGTACATAACCAGCCAGTGTTCGAAACTATCGTCTTACTTTAGCCCGATTCACAACGGTTCGTTTATAATAATGTTTTCTAATTTGAGTGCTACAGGTATGTTTTCGCAGGAAATTCGAGCATGGCACTGCGTCATTACGTCACGTCTGTAAACATTAAGAAGTTGTCCCGGCTAGTATGCTATATCACACGTGAGGATGCTGCAGGTGGTCGTTTATAGCCTTTTCTCACAGCAGCCAGAATAATTAAATGTATAATTTTGACGGCGAATTGTAATCTAGAAAGGATTATGTGTTCATGAAGCACACGTGAATGAAATTAAATTATATTCAAGTTATAAATGTGCTTCTGATTACAGAAAGCCTGGGATTACAAAATATTTGTATTTTAAAGACAACCAGTCCGAAGGAGCATAATTTGCTTTTTGGGTTAAAAAAATTTCTTAATATGAAATTCACTGGTAGGACAATGGACATAAGACTGTACAGAGATTGGCGACAAAGAGGCAAAACTTACGAACTGCAGTTTTAACATGAACTGAAAATAATAGCCTACATCTACAGCATTTATTAATCGTATTTACTAATGCGTTATTAAAATCAAAAGCTGTGCTTGTTAACATTAGCTAATGCACTGTGAATTAACATGAACTAACAATGAAAAACTGTATTTTCATTAACTAACATTAACAAATATTAATACATAGTGTATCATGTTCATTGATTGTTATGTAGTTAACAAATAAGACCTTATTGTAAAATGTTGCCAATATTTTTTGAACTGATGTTTAGCTGTTCTTTTTAATAGTCAACTTATTTTCGGGTCATCGTCATAAAAGCTCTGTAAACACTGCCACAGACATGAAGACATATCTTTCATTTTATCTTTTTTTTTCTTTTTCATTTTAAGCGGGAGAGTTGTTAACTTACTTTATAATTAGTTGATAATGCCATCATTTTCTTCATTCAGGCCGAGAGCTCACAAGAAAACAAGAGGCGGGATTTATTGCACGAACCAATCACATTCATTCATAACTGATCATATCCAATTATAGCGCAATGGAGGCATTGCCTCCTCTCCCGTGACTTTCCCCCATTCATTCTGTATTACAACCCAGAAAAGTCATGGCACGCTATGGGGTCTCTGTTGAAAGTCTAAGGACTGAAGGGAGGCAAGCCTCTGCTGTAACTTTACCAGCGGGTGTCACTGTTGGACAGTATTACTTTATAAAAATACTTTTAATGCCATGTTTAGTAATATTTGCAATTTATGTTTGTAATATTATTTATTTTCTCATCCAATTTTTTGAGGAGACACTGCCTCCCTTGCCTCCTCGAAGGAAACGCCCCTGGCTTAGGGGTTTGTAACATCAGTGTTGGCGCCTCTGTATATTTTATCCCCTAACATAACTCCCTCCAAAACTGTGCTGGACTCATTTAGGGAGAGCGATGGAGAGCAAGAGAGAAACAGAGTAGAACTTTGTTCAGTGTTGCATGTAAGTGCTGTCTATGTCATGATAAACAAATGCACGCATGCCACCCACAAGCTGCAGCCCAGGCATGTCTAATGATGACAAATACATAACAAACTGTAAACTGAACCTAATTATACACATCACAAAGCACGTCCCCACCCCCACTTCATCTCAGCACATTTAATGTTATTTGTTATGTTTAGTGTAATGGCTATGCTCTTCTCAGTTTTGTCATTTCATCAAAATATTAACATTTATAAGTAACTTTAACAAACTTTTGGATGTGTATGAAACATTAATATTTATGACCACTGACACTCCCTCACATATGGCCTTTCTAACATAAAGGCTCTAAAATAGCTAAATATATTGATGATTTTCACATATTTTTGTAGCTCTAATCTACAAAATCCACCATTTCAAAAGTCTTGCAAACAAATGTTTAGTATGTGTTTTATGGTCTATTTCAGTGACTTGATTTTCTTCAGAGTTAATTTCAATGCTGTATCCAGTAGCCTAATTAAGCAATTAGCCTAAGTAGCCTACTAATATATATTACAGAGGGCATTCAAACCCAGTATTTTCATGATTAGATAGTGATAGATGTGTGAGTGTGATTTGTTTGGCTTGAATTTATTTATTGGTTTTGTGTTATAGTATGTTAGATATGATCATTGGCCACACCCAAAATATATTCTATTAATTATTTTTCTTATTCTTATTCTTATTTTAACGCCATGTCTTAACTACATGCGATGTGATGCTTTTCCATGTTAATCAGAGTTTCTGTCCTAACTAGAAACTTCTAATTTAGAAACGCTTTCTATTTCCACAACGTAGCAACTGGTAAACATCACACAAACTATATGACAGTAGATACAGGTGATTATGTGCTTTATTCAAAGTTAAACGTGTCTAATATGAGTTTAAATATTATTTTGTGTGACCTTATAGCCATACTGAAAGCAACAATAGATAGTTTATCTTAGATCTTGAAAATAAATTAAATCAAATATATATGTTAAAACCGTGAACTCAGTGTTGAAGCAATGAGTGTATTCCATAACAAAGATGTTATCAGTCACTCAGTTTGTACATTTAATAATGTTAAAAAGGTTTAATATTTATGAATTAGATCATAAACTTGTCCATTTCATTGAGAGTGCAGTGTGCTTCCAGAGCGAAACCTGCCCACACACACTTTTGATTGGCTGTGATATTTGAATGATTCTGTCATGGTGTCGCGTCATGTTTGGTGTGGACAGACAAATTGCTTTTCACTGGAATCATGTCATGTCGTGTGTAATTAGGACATGGTGTTATTCTTATTGTTACTCTGTATGAACTAGCTGTAAAAGAGAGAGACCATTTAAAAAGGTAAAAAAATGTATACATAGTAATGGAACAGTATATCACCAAATTGTTCAGGAGATCAAGAGGTTCAGAGGAATCAGAGGTAAAACATCATATCTCACACAGTTTCATAGTTAACGGAAATATAAATTTGATTACTATTATACCGCTACCCAAAGATGAATGTTGGTGCAATATAGGGCCATCATACCATCTTTAAGGGCTCTGCAATATACATTCTCTGATTCCCAAAAAGTTTTAGAAATAGTAGTAGCAGAAGACGAATAGGCTTCAAGAACCTACTTTGCTTTGACCCTTAAAAGTTCAGTTGTTAATCCAGTATTGGTAGGTATAAAAAAAAAAACAGTTAGAATCCTTTTGTTATCCTTAAGTCAGATTGAGGTCTCATCGGCTGCTGCTCCTAGCCAGGTGACAGACGCAGGAGATGCTGCCCCCGCATCACGAGTTTGACTCATGCATGGATCAAATGTGGCAGACTCCAGTGAGCTGAGTGAGTCTGTAACAGACCTTGTCCCTTCAAAGGCATATGTGTGTAGACAGTCAAAGGGTGGAACGTATGCATCTTCATCTGCCTCAGCCAGCCAGTCCATCATAAACTGTTGAAAGACTGTGTCTTCTGGTCCAATGAGGTGAGAGTGATGCAGAGACATGTGGATACTTGTGGTGACGTCCTCTTGACAGAGCTTGCGCTTTTGCCGACGTGGGTGCCAGAGAGGAGCTGTTTGGCTGGACTCTGTCTCTGGGATGGCAAAACTCAAGATTTTGTCAGAGAACTCCACTGTTTCCAATGCTTGTGTTGTCATTTTCTCCTGCCGTAATATCTTGTACTTTCGCACAACTACTGGACAGCACTGTTAAACCAGATATAATCAAGAAACTCTTACCAGGGTCAGGTCCATAACTTCATTAAAATCAATAATTAATATAAAGTTATATTAATATAATTGGAATGAATCTCCACATCAATAGTAAAGTTGCCAACTAAATGGAGTCCTTGTCTTCTTTTTAGGACCATGAGAAACACTCCCTATTCATTTATATTGTATATGCTATTTGAGATTTAAGGTAAACCAATTTTGACAACTGAAAAACAAAACAAAATGCTGCTTCGTCACAGTTGACAAAGATTGAATATATTAGCACAAGAGCATCTCAAAAGTATTGAATCAACACTTACCTATTTATTGCAGCTTTTGACCATCATTAAGAAGTTTATTTTCAGAAAAGTCTGATTATCATCTGGTTATTATTACGTTTTTGAAACATGTGATGTGATATTTGCCAAAAAAGTAAGACATTATTTGTATTTTTGGTAAATTGTGACTGGTTCACAAACATCTCACAACATAAGCTTTGCAAACAAACTTTTATTTTAGACCCAAATTTATTTTAGGACCAAGAATAATGCTGCTCAGACACATTATTATTTGTTATATTTACAAATTAATCCAACACCCTACACTCAACAGGCCAAACATGAGGGTATACTGCACCCTCCCCCGACTGCAAATAACCCAAAAGGACAGAACAGACCTCTGGTTACCACAGTAACTAGATAAACTTTATGACCCAATGAAATATAGAGAGAATCTTTCTCTCTTAATTAATTTTGAAACAGACTGCCCATTGAAAAGGACTTATTTCATTATTTAATAGACAAACCTTCCTACGAATGAACTTGCATGTTCCCAGGACATTGGGCCTCATTTATCAATCTAGTGTAGAAATGTGCGCAGATCCGAGCGCACAAATCAACTTACGACAGAGTGTTCACGTGTGATTCATAAAACTTTCATATGCTGACAATCCCACAATATCACGCCCCTAAAAACACCCCGGGTTAAGAAGCCTCGCCATAGAGCTTACGACACAGAGGAATGTAACTCGGCCAAAAAGAGGAACTAATCTCATGAAAGAGAAATTTGGCTAACTCCAAAAACCCAGTTAATCTTGTTACTGCAAACAATTACATTAGTTGATGTGAATATTATATACTGGTAAATATAACGAAACATTTACTAACATTATAAACATTAGCTATGCAGTCTATTTAGTTCCCCTCACTCCACAACAAATCCTTTATATTTAGGCTAACAGGTATTACAGAACCAGAATGGAAAAGTAGCAGCTATGAAATTATATGTTAAACTATAAAATAAAAGAAATTAGTGTATAGTGATTTTCATTATAAACAGCATACAATTGTCAAGTTAAAATGAGTTTATTTAAAGCAAAACTAAATGGCACTGGGCTCACGAGACTCTTTCATTCAACAAGAATACAAATGTTTCCATTCTTGCCATATTTGTAACATTTGGTTGCTAAGCAATAATTAATTATAGAAACAAGGCTTTGTACTTCACTCATGTTTCAATGTTTGCATTTAAACGTCATCCTTCGCATGCGCCAAATGTTTTTTTGGGTGCTGCACCCAAACATGATTTTACAGCGGACCTTTTAAATTGAGCAGTGTAACTTTTATGTTTGGTTGAAATAATTTTTGCAGTTATGTGCCTTCTCATCTAATCATGTCTATCACAGCTCGCAACGTTCCAGTACCTGCTCTGCTTAGAGTTATAACTCTGGGCTTATTATTCAGCTGTGTTTTTGATATGGCACTCAACTACTCGCATGAAATCGCACCCTCGTCTCGACTACATACAGGCTCTGCAAGGAGCTTGGGATTAGACGGCCACGTTACATTCATCGTTCCTGTTGCCACCACTTCTCATTGCGCTGCCTGACAATCTCATCTATTCCATCTATCTGGTCTAACCGCTCGGATATACGCTGCTCTATGCTGCTGGCTAACCACCGTGGAATAAATCTTACCTTATTAATTACTGTATCCTGTGCTCCGTCTCTGACTGATCCACACATATGCAATGATTGCACGTTACATCCTGCATTAGCGTTGTTTAACTGTCCATCACTCACGAATAAGGCTACTGTGCTTTCCATGTTACTAACTGAGAAAGACCTAGACTTTCTGCTGCTTACTGAAACATGGCAAATTCCTAACAACTATTTCCACCTAAGTCTCCTCACTCCCTCTGGATACAGCTACCTGGCCAAACCTCGTTTGACATCTAGGGGTGGTGGTCTGGCTGCTGTCTACCGTAGTAACATCCCAGTCAATGCCATAGACTTTCATGTAACTTCAAGATTTGGATACCTAGTTCTCAAAATCTCTGGGACATCTCCTATGATTGTTATTCTCTTGTATTGTCCACCTAAATCAATGTCAATTTTTTTTCACTAAACTGCATAAACTGTTAACACTTTCCAGTGCTATGTCTTCTTCTGTTATCTTACTTGTTGATTTCAACATACATGTTAACCCTCTGAGGTCGACTAACGCGGATACGCGTTTTGTGGCATCTTCTCCTAATAACACCGAAAAGAACTTAAATTACACTTTCAGTTTTGATCTTACAGATAAGAGCAATACATCAATCGGATCTGTAAATGGTCTACTTTTATTTGTATACACATAATAACAACAAAACTTTGTGCATTTATAAAATAAAGAAAACAAACATGGTGCGCTGTCTGCCGCCTTGGTCTGCGTGATCTTTATTTAGAAACGCGTCATTAAAATGAACTGTAACTCAGCAAATACTCAACAAAGAGACATGAGAGATATATCTATAGAAAGCTTGACACGTCTACTTTTAAACTAAACAAGTCTTATCGAAAGCAAATATTCTGTGATAGGTTAGGGTTAGGTTTTGAAAAATTACAACAGCTCCCCCCGACCTAGCACCCATCTAGTCACATGTCCACAAGCTAATTATGGAGAGAAACTGGTTGGGGAGAACAAACATGTGTTATTCTCTCGGGTTAGGGTTAGTAATGTATTTTAGTATTTGGTATATATAGTTCAGTCACATTATGGGTGTGTGATGACGTTCAAGAACAAAGGGCAAAAGATCAAATTATTTTACTGTAAATTTGTTATTATAGTATAGCCTTTTCTCTTGACTTTGAATTCTAGGAGAGAAATCTTTTGCTGTTAAAGCTGCAAGAGCAATTTCTCGAAAACATCAAGGTCAATCAAAGGATTTGGAAAGAAATGTTCCTTTTTCAGGATATTTGTGTTTTAGAGATAATTTTATAAAATCCAGATGCCTTACAAATCTTTTTTGAAAGGGTTTAGATGGAGGCCTGGTGTCCAAACCTGGGGGTTGTTTCACTAAAAGACGCAAAGAAAAGCGGGGATTAAAGTCTAAAACCTGACTTGAAATAACTTATATCAATAGGGATTAAAGCGGTTTCATAAACAAACATTTAAGTTCACACAATCTCACTAATTAGATCCAGGTTCAGTGCTTCAGGATCATTTCATTGCACTTTTCCTTACAAGCTCTTATGTCGATAATGGGATCAAATCGTACACGGCAACAATAGGGAATATACTTGTGCTGTTTAATGCATTTGAGACGTGTTTTCCCCAGTGCGTAACACGCATGTCACAGTTATATTCTTCATCTGTAAATGTTGAAAGTCATGCAAATATATCTTTTTTGCTGTCAGATTGGGAATCGAGGCTTACCAACTGAACAGTGCTCACCGAATAACTAGCTCCAATACTTGAGTAAACTATACATGTTGCTCAAATATGTGTTTGTTGGACATTAAATTGACATCATGTAAACTTTACTCCAACATATAAGTGTTTTTTTTTGAGTAGCAGTACTGTAACTCAATTTAAGATGCTAATACGCCCGAAATAGAGTTATGTTAATGTGCGTTCCTCTATCATTTCACATGTAGTCTGGTTTCTTAATGTATTTTCATTTTTAATTAAGTGATTTTAATTTTTTATTAAGTGTTTTTAATGCTTTAATGCTTTGAAGAGCAATTTTAGATTGTAATGTTTTAATATTCTACTAATAACCATAAAAGATACAGCTGTCATAAACCCCAGAGAAGGCGCAGGCAAAACTGAATGTGCAAGCATCAACTATGTTAAAATGTTTTCATATAAGGTCATTACATTTTGGCCACAATACATTAAATACAGTCAGTTGTATACTAGCCTATATTTTTATTTATTTGATTTAAGTTGCATTTTCTGTATACTTTTATTTTTGGACTGATAATAAAGTCAGATAATTGTTGATATCATTGTGTTCCTATTGGTCAGAGTTAGAGGAGCTCAGCTTAACCTGCTCCTGACCAGGCTAGTTTCCCAGCATACCACAGTGACTGAGCTTGAGCTATGGTAATTTTGCTTTCTGAAACCAAATCAAGTGACAGTAAGTCAGTCTAACTGAAATAAGCCTGGCTTATTTGGTAAGCTAGTTTTATGAAACAGCCCCTGATCAATCACCTGAACAGCTAATCAGGGTCTTAGGCATACTGAAAACATCCAGGTAGGCAGTGTGTTTGAGCACGTTGGGGCTCTACACTCTGGCAGGACAGTGGCCCTCTCCAGGAACGAGTTTTGGACCCCTGGTTAGACTATATGTATTTTACAAGTTTAATGAACTATAAAGCACTTATTGCCCAGTCCTTAACCTTACAACAGTCCGTAAGACAGTAAACAGTCTACAGGCTATAGGCATGAAGGGCAATGTCTTGGTGTATAGGTGGAGTAACACATCACAGCAAGAACAAGTGTTTGTAAATCTTTTAGTGAAAACAAATATTACCATATGTTCATTGATAATGGCCGCATTAAGACCTCACTGGGCCCCGGGGCTATGACTTACTGCAGGGCCACCATGACAATAATGATATATATAGCTTAAAATAGGATTTTTATCCAATCAAAATTTTTGATGCATTGCAGTTTCACAATTCTTGTTACCAATTCCAATATCACAAAATAAAAAATACTAGCCTAAGTAAAAACAAACTTACTGAAGAAAAGTAAACAGTCATGAATTACAATAGAACAAAGAAATTGACCTACAAAGACTTAAAGCACTGAATAAGAAATATTATATTGTATAAAATAAATAGACTACAAATAGACTGAATAGTCTTCACATCATAAATTCAATATACATTATTTTACAAAAGCAATTCGGTCAAGGACAGTGAGTGATTTTCTTTCTGTTTAATTTACATTATTGACCCAAACAGCAACAGTAGCTATATTAGGCTGCTTTGGAGGAATAGTTCACCCAAAAATGTAAGTTGTTAGTTGTTGTCATAAACCTGAATGAGTGTCCTTCTGCTGTTGAATGCAAATTTATATATTTGTAACAATACTGGTAACCAAACAGTGTCTGTGCCCCCATGACTTCCACAGTATGGAGAAAAAACACTATTGGAGTCAACAGGGACCAGAAACTTTCTGGTGGTTACGAATATTCTTCAAAATATCTTCTTTTATGTTGAGAACAAAGAAATTCATACAGGTTCAGAACAACTTGAAACTGAGTTAATGATGACATTTTTTAAATTTTTGGGTGAACTATATCCCTTTAAAATCTCATATAGTGCCGTGGTGGCAAACGTCGGTCCTGGAGAGCCGCAGCCCTGCAGAGTTTTGCTTCAACCCTAATCAAACACACCTGAACAAGCTAATCAAGGTCTGAAGGGTTACTAGGAAGCTACAGGCAGGTGAGTTTTAATTAGGGTTGGAGCTGAAGCTCTCCAGGACCGACGTTCGCCACCCAAGATATAGGGCCTAATGCCAGGATCTCATAATAGCCAACTAGTGCACATGCTTTAACTATTAACATTCGTTTAAGACACAAATGACTGTGTTGACGAGGAGATAGGCATTTTGACAGATAACTGTGTATTCGAATGTTTAAGCACAAGGCGCGAAAAATAACTCTTAGTTTAGTCAGGTGCTGTACGAGCAAGTGCGCTCCGCATGTATCAGAAACCGTCTTAACGCGCACATTTGCCAAAATGAATTCTGCTCCACTGCTTAATGTTACTGTGAACAGTTAAATGAAAAGCTTACATCATGACGCACAAAATTAATTTCTCAACCCATAAGAGAATATTCTAGACCTATAGAGTTTGTTCAAACACAAAAAGCAACATCTATCAAGTTAATAATCAAACTAACCTAAAATCTGTGGGGATGTTGTGTTTTTATCTGCTCATGTGTCCGGTCCATTTACGGTTCCACAACTCTGTCTCCATCATCAGCTTTAGTAAAATAAACTAGCTGTGTGTGTGTTTTAGTGACTAACTCATGTTTTCCCGTCTCTCCTAATTTTTTTCTATCACTATTTTATTTTTAAAAAAATTTTAGAATAGTTGACATTTTTACTTATCGAAGATTGTTCTTTGCATGACCGTTTCTTAGGCGCAGCGATCACCTGATAGATAGGCTGCGTGCACAGTTTGTTCAAAAGTAAAATATATAATAAATGCATTTGATTGGTAAAACAAATTCAAATGTGACATTTTAATCTCTGATGGTAATGCATGGAATTTACAGAAAAACTCCACTAAATAATAACGCTAAAAAGTGAGGGGTGAGGTGGGGCTTTGGCGATCAGTACTACCGACGTACGTCAATCTACTCCACAGGCCAATCACAGGCCACCTCCTTGCTCGGGCCCCGGGGCTTCAGCCCCGCCTAGACCAGTGGTTAATGCGGCCCTGCCTATGTTAAAAAATATGCTGGAAATAAAGGTAGTTGAAAGCGAGAGGGTGTTTTTTTTGTCTGAGTATGTATGAAATCAATAGGAAGGATGCAAGCAGAGGCAGCTAAAGTCAGTTAATTTAAAACCACTTCTTTCTGCGCTTTTAGGTCATAGGCACATTTATTGTATGTGTATTAAACTGAATATGATGTATAACTCATTGGTATGGTAAAATGTAATGCATACTCATCAGTACAATCTTGAATGTACAAAGTCACATTCTTGGTGTTCTTGCATGCTTCTCTAATAAAGAGTTTCTTTGATGACAATACTAATGTTCTTCTTCTTCCTTTTGAATAACAAATTGAATAACAAATCTTTCTGACTCAAATCTTAAGCAAGACATTACACAGCAGACAGCACACAACCGCTAATGTACCAATGCACTAACATCAGTCAAGAAATGGCAAGCAATGTGCTAAATGGTAGCGATATCAATATAATTAGCTTCATAATTCCTCTTTATTCTGTGGAGGTTCAGAACTACTAGCACAAATAAAATCTTCAAACATGGCAGATGTCTGAGAGGTCAACAGTGGTTCATCATTTATTTTTTTATTTAATTTAAACATCAGGTGGTTTAATTCTGTAGATAAGAACCACTTCAGTGTTGTTATAAGGCTGGAGCATATATATAATATATATCTATTAATATATATATAATAATATATATATATATATATACACAACACACACACACACAAAACAACAGTGTTTTAATATATGTAAAATTAGCTTTTTAAAATATTAAACTATTGTTTATTTGTTGCATGTAATATCTGGTGGCTCTATCTAATTGTATATCTGCCAATGGTTGTGCTCATGGGTATAATTGGCAACTAGCT
>JADLZN010006933.1:0-20684 GCA_018155175.1 Sinocyclocheilus anophthalmus | reverse complement strand
GTTTTATGATTAATGTTACCCACCTGGAATACAAATGCAATTCACATAGAAAGGTGTAACTGATTGTGAATATTAACTGGCTTTATAATATAATAAACAAGCACAGGGATTTATTTTAGTATATTTGCTGCCGAAGCAAGCACGCACAGGTATTTATATGTAAACAAACAAACAGATGGTTTATAAATAAATGCTTTTTAATAAATTCAGATTATGTAGTCCCTTAGTCTCACATAAAATTAAAACCATAACCAAACCTATCATAAACTATCTAAAGTATTGTCCAAAACTACTTACCTCCTCCATTTTTATAGCAAAGATATGGGAACCTCCAAACATTTCCAAGCCCGATGATAGCTCCGGCCACAGTCAGCAGAAATTCAATCTTGTTTGCCCATTGGCCTCTCTCTTCGGGACTTATATCAGCCTGTTGGTTCCCTGTCCGCCTGGTGGAGGAGCCTGCCATTCTCACAGTGTTTATGCCTGTGTCTGTCGGCGCTTACGTAGGTGTGTGTGTATGATTCGAAGAAGGGTGCTTGTGTATTAGCGTGATTCTTTACCACAGCTTTTAAGCATTACCAGGGGTGGGCGGCGGGTGCTGAGGCTGCCAGGTGTTTTTATCCTGAGGGCGAGAGTAGAGATGTGTTAACTTGTTCTTCCTCTTAGTTTATTAGTTCTGTGACTACAGGCATTTTTAATAAAAAAAGGGTTCTTCTCAGCAGTCATCAGTCATGCTGTGACCTGTGCAGTTCTTCCAGTGCCCTTTACTCAGCTTCTGGTTATGGAGGGTATGAGGGGTTGATCTGCTGAATCTAGTAACCCGACAGCTGCTAGCCATTATCTCTGTACTTTTTTTTGTTCGGTGATTTCTGAGACATGGGGAAAAAATGGGTACCTGCCACTAGCATTTTTTCCACTTTGATTATAACTCGAATGCTCTTAAAAATTTACTCTTTGATTTCTCTTTATAAAAAAGTTCTACTCCTAAAATCATTTTAGACCAGCAGAACTTTACACTTCCTATACTGTTGGCTAAAATGGAGGTTAAATCAACTTGAAAGTAAAGTATAAATATAAATATCTATCTCTTATAGAAACATTACAACTGTGTCCTGGCATAAGGAATTTCACAATAGAATGTTCTGTGTTGGTACCATAAGATTTTAATGATATTATTTACATTTATTTTTTAAATTTCAGTTTACAATCCCAATATTTCACAACTATGATAAATCAGCTTCGACACATAGTAAAGAAATTGTTTGGGATTTGTGTATGTTTATCTAACAAATAAGGGGTCTTATATGAATTTACTCTTTGAATTAAATATTAAGGTGCTGTTTTTTCCTACTGCCATTTAAGGAGTCTGATATGAGGAATGTCACATTTTGATTTAGACTGTGTTTATGGCATCTGTTCATTGCTTTCATGGGAGACATTCATATCTGAGAAGTGCTTGGTTATGACTATAAGCTGCATTAGCAAGGTCAAGATTATCCCCGGCTCGATATTGTGATTAACTGGCTGAAGAAACTCCACGATTGCTTTCCATGTGTTTTGCTACTCCGGCGAAAATGCTGCCTTCCACAAAACTTTTCCCTGCCATTCATGGTCAGCGGTATTTACACGCATGCACTCACACACAAACACACCAAAGCACCTAATTGCACTCATTTCCCCAACCACACATTCGCGATTCGCTCCAAGTGAACGACTCGCATTAATGACTTTCATTTTATTTCCCTTTCAGTTTAAATATGACTTCTGTTGGTTGAGAGTATAGAATTAACTAACCCTGTTTCTAGAACTGTTGACTATCAGTTTGTTGCTGCCAGAGGCTCTAGCTAAACTTTGTGCTCTGTGTTTACGGCAAGATACTCAGCCTACTGCTTAAGCAGTTACTCTTGATTGATTGTTACCCTTTTGGAAGCTGTTGGGAGGTGTGAGCCTTTTTTTGTTCAGAAACTGTTTTCTCCTGGTTCAAGGATTAGATATGGAGTGAGTGTATAATTTTGTTGTAGATTTTCTTTTCTTTGATAGGTTTAGAAAGAATTTAACCCCCAGAATAGAAATGTTTTTATTTATTTTAGCATGGTTGCCCCTCCTGAAGTATTTTGCTTCCCTCTTAATTTACACTCTTTTGTTTGAAAATCATGTATACTCTCTGAGCTGTAAAAAAAACCTGTTAAAGTGATCTTGTTGTAGTTGTTGTGCTGTTAGTTCCGACCATAATTAAACACACCCGATCCAGCTAATCACGTCCTTCAGGCTTATTTGAAAACTACATGGTGTGGGTGTTGGAGCAGGGCTGGCACTAAAACTCTCCAGGAACGGAGTTTGACACCCCTGCCCAAGAAACTTGAAAGACGTAACCGTGTGTTTCAACAAGCAAATTGTGTCAGGGTGTAAATACCAATACTGTTATAACAAGGTATTTCTTCACTAGCCATAGTTATCTGACATTTAAAATTACATTTGAATGCATTACAATTAAAAATTAGATAACGCAGAAGAGATAAATATGCAATTATGAACTGACAAGAATCATAAATACAGTGGGTACGGAAAGTATTCAGACCCCTTTAAATTTTTCACTCTTTGTTATATTGCAGCCATTTGCTAAAATCATTTAAGTTAATTTTTTTTCCTCATTAATGTACACACAGCACCCCATATTGACAGAAAAACACAGAATTGTTGACAGTTTTTGCAGATTTATTAAAAAAGAAAAACTGAAATAGCACATGGTCCTAAGTATTCAGACCCTTTGCTCAGTATTTAGTAGAAGCACCCTTTTGTTCTAATACAGCCATGAGTCTTTTTGGGTAAGATGCAACAAGTTTTTCACACCTGATTTGGGGATCCTCTGCCATTCCTCCTGCAGATCCTCTCCAGTTCTGTCAGGTTGGATGGTAAACGTTGGTGGACAGCCATTTTTAGGTCTCTCCAGAGATGCTCAATTGGGTTTAAGTCAGGGCTCTGGCTGGGCCATTCAAGAACAGTCCCAGAGTTGTTGTGCAGCCACTCCTTCGTTATTTTAGCTGTGTGCGTAGGGTCATTGTCTTGTTGGAAGGTAATCCTTCGGCCCAGTCTGAGTTCCTGAGCACTCTGGAGAAGGTTTTTTCGTCCAGGATATCCCTGTACTTTGAATTCATCTTTCCCTCGATTGCAACAGTCGTCCTGTCCCTGCAGCTGAAAACACCCCCACAGCATGATGCTGCCACCACCATGCTTCACTGTTGGGACTGTATTGGAAAGGTTATGAGCAGTGCCTGGTTTTCTCCACAGACACCGCTTAGAATTAAGGCCAAAAAGTTCTCATCAGACCAGAGAATCTTATTTCTCACTTAAACAAAAAAAAAAAACCCAAAAAAAAAAAAAACAGAAAACATCTTGGAGTCTCTTGCAGGTGTTTTTTAGGCACAACTTTATGTGTCTTGGCACTGAGGTAGCGGCTTCCGTCGGGCCACTCTGCCATAAATCCCCGACTGGTGGAGGGTTGCAGTGAAGGTTGACTTTCTACAACTTTCTCCCATTTCCCGACTGCATCTCTGGAGCTCAGCCTTAGTGATCTTTGGGTTCTTCTTTACCTATTTCACCAAGGCTCTTCTCCCCCGATATCTCAGTTTGGCCAGACGGCCAGCTCTTAGGAAGGGTTCTGGTCGTCCCAAACGTCTTCCATTTAAGGAGTATATAGAGGCAACTGTGCTCTTAGGAACCTTAAATGCAGCAGAAATTTTTTTGTAACCTTGACCATATCTGTGCCTTGCCACAATTCTGTCTGCTGAGTGCTCTTTCAGGCAGTGCCTTGCCTCATGATTCTCATTTGCTCTGACATGCACTGTGAGCTGTAAGGTCTTTATAGACAGGTGTGTGGCTTTCCTAATTAAGTCCAATCAGTATAATCAAACACAGTTGGATTCAAATGAAGGTGTAGAACCATCTCAATGATGATTAGAAGAAATGGACAGCACCTGAGTTAAATATATTGAGTGTCACAGCAAAGGGTCTGAATAATTAGGACCATGTGATATTTCAGTTTTAAATTTTTAATAAATCTGCAAAAATGTCAAAAAACTGTGTTTTTCTGTCAATATGGGGTGGTGTGTACACATTAATGAGGAAAAAAAAATAACTAAAATGATTTTAGCAAATGGCCGCAATATAACAAAGAGTGAAAAATTTAAGGGGCTCTGAATATCTTTTCCGTACCCTACTGTATCATAATAACTCCCTGCAAAGATTTTTCTATGGGGTTTAGATCGGAGACGGGCTAGGCCACTCCAGGGACCTTGAAATTTTCTTACGAAGCCACTCCTTTGTTGCCCGGGTGGTGTGTTTGGGATCTTTGTCATGCTGAAAGACCCAGCCACGTTCATCTTCAATGCCCTTGCTGATGGAAGGAGTTTTTCACTCAAAATCTCACGATACATGGCCTCATTCATTTTTTCGTTTACACGGATCAGTCGTCCTGGTACCTTTGCATAAAAACAGCCCCAAAGCATGATGTTTTTACCCCCATGCTTCACAGTAGGTATGGCGTTCTTTGGATGCAACTCGGCATTCTTTCTCCTCCAAAACACGACAAGTTGAGTTTTTAACCAAAAAGTTATATTTTGGTTTCATATGACCATATGACATTCTCAGCGGCGTAAACCTCTTCTTGGATTTCATCTAAAAAAAAAAACAAAATGCTCTCTACAACTTCAGACAGGGGGGCCTGGACATGTAGCTGGCTTAAGGACAGGGGACACTTCTGGCACTGTGCAGGAATTTGAGTCCCCTGGCGGTGCGCAGTGGTGTTACTGAGTAGGCCTTTGTACTTTGGCTCTCAGCTCTTCTGTCAGGTCATTCACTAGGTCCCCCTCGTGTGGTTCTGGGATTTTTTCTCAGGCGTTCTACTCTTCTTGTGATCTCATTTTTGACCTCGACTGGAGGAGCGGGGGTGAGATCTTTCGTGGAGCCCCAGATCGAGGGAGATTTTCAGTGGTCTTGTATGTCTTCCATTTTTCTAATAATTGCTCCCACAGTTGATTTCTTCACACCAAGCTGCTTACCTATTGCAGATTCAGTCTTCCCAGCCTGGTGCAGGTCTACAATTTTGTTTCTGGTGTCCTTTGACAGCTCTTTGGTCTTGGCCATGGTGGAGTTTGGAGTTTGACTGTTTGAGGTTGTGGACAGGTGTTTTTTATACTGATAATGAGTTCAAACAGATGACATTAATACAGGTAACGAGTGAAGGACAGAGGAGTTTCTTAAAGAAGAAGTTACAGGTCTGTGAGAGCCAGAATCTTGCTTGTTTGTAGGTGACCAAAAACTTATTTTACAGAGGAATTTACCAATTAATTCTTTAAAAATCCTACAATGTGATTTTCTCATAGTTGTCTCTCATAGTTGAGGTATACCTATGATGAAAATTACAGGCCTCTCTCATCTTTTTAAGTGGGAGAACTTGCACAATTGGTGGCTGACTAAATACTTTTTTTGCCCCACTGTATAATGTGAATTTGTGTTTTTAGGGTAGGGGCTATTATTCTTCGAGTTGAAACATCGTCCTTGCACCGCATAAGAGCACCCAAGAACTAGAACCCCAATACCCCGTCAGCAGCTTCTTTTTGCATTCTTATTTTCACTGACAAGTTTGTTGTAAAAGCCGTCACAGCTCATAAGCTTCATTCAGCAGTCATCCTACATTTTACTTTTACATTTATTCATTTAGCAGATGCTTTCATCCATAGTGACTTATAAATGAGGAGTTTTAGGGCCGCATTAAATTAAACGCTCTTGCTGGACCTATGATGTTCGATCGGCAACACAAAGTGGCTTCGAAGCTTGTATAAAAAAAACAACACTTTTCACATTAAAGCACTGTATCGGAGCTGTATTTTTTCAAAAGCACATGATCTATGACATCCGAAGCTTCATTCGTCTGAAAACCATGTGACTGCTTCAGTATCTGGTTCAAACGAAGTGAATCTCAGTGCTGTTTCCTTTACATTATATTACATTTTAATGCATTAGCATTATGGTTTTTCCTAATATCGTAATGTAGCTTATATATGAAGCTCAAATTAACTTTGCCTATACATGAAATAACAGTGTAAGGACTGTGGCAGATTTAAAACAGACAGATCGTAGATTTAATTTAATAATTTAATAATTTATTGTTAATTTATTTTACTGCCAGTATGATGACACAAATGAATGACTTTGACAATGACCATTATTTATAAACAATAAAAATAGATAGAAATAAAGATTCAGTTTCAGAAGCCAGTTGGTGAAGGCGCTCTGGCTGTATTGATACTGCTTTGTTTTTTTTTTTGGGTGCTTTGGAAGGGGCTATTAATTTTTATGACTAATAAATGGCCACAATGGTAAACCGTGTTAAAAAGCTTCGAGTAATGAGTCTTTTTCCGATACAATTTTATGGAAAGCTTCGCTGGTTCAGAAAGCTTTACTTTGCCATCACTGGCTGGAACCAGTTGAAAAACCAGAGCACTAGTGATGTTACATATGACACTGAAGCTTCAAAGCGCGTATCGAGTAAGCAGCGCAATTTCTCACAAAGTTCTGTGCTGGAGCGTGTATTGTTTTCAGAGAATCACATGATCAAAGAAAAACGAAGCCTCACTTTCTGTCCAATCACGTGCGCGTGTCGGAGTGTACGAACCCCAGATCTTACTTTTATGAGTAAGTTTTCATTCAGACTTATTCAATAACATTTTAAATACCCAGTCATACAAGTAATATTAAGAATAAAAATTATTTTAGAAAAATTCAGTATTTGGCATATGCAATTAATATATGTACACATTATTCTTCTATTACATCATATTGATATTCATATTGGCATTTAATGCCACAGTTTAAATTATTTTATTAGAGAGAAAAAATTCAACAAACACACACACACGTGCACACACACACACACACACCACCACCACACACACACACACACACAAAAAAAAAAAAACACACGCAGAGTTAGGGATTTTTGTGGTCGCTGCTTCGTCCTACGGAGCGTCTTTCACAGGTTTTTGGATGCTATATTTTTTATTAACCATCATTGAATCTTTTCCTGAAACAGTCAGAGGAACGCCTCAGTGCTTCATGAGGCTTCATTTGCCTATCACTACATGGGCATTTATATCTGTGCTGTGGTGCATCATGGGATGTGGGAGAAACCAAACTTGAGGATAAAATCGATTTTTTAAATTTATTTTTTATTACTTGAACTATGCATAAATGGCTGTTAAATAATTATTTGTGGATTAATGCATGTACAAAGTTTATAATCTTGAGATTTGGTTTGATGAATGTAATTCCTTGTCGCTTGCATCCCCGTCAATGGTTGTGTCCATGAGTATAAATGCTCACAAACTGAAATTTCACAGGATCAATATAAGATGGAGGTTGGAGAATGAGTAACCTGCTGGAGATTGAAATCATTGTGAATGAGAATATTTTTAATGTTTTTTTTTTAACTTGTACTTTATTTTCTTGTAATTATTTACCGTTCTTGTTGAGTTATGATTTTAACGGTATCTGAAACATCTACTCCATGGTGGCTCAACGTTTATCCTGGAGTCCCCCTCAACAAAAAACATCGCTGCAGAGTTCAAATCCAACCCTAATCAAACACACCTGAACCAGCTAATCAAGGTCTGAGGGTGTCTAGAAAGCTTCAGGTGAGTTTTTGTCTGCATGTACAGTTTAAATGTGTGTGTGACCTGGATGTTAAGAGCTGCATCAAGAGAAACCGCATCAGAGGCGAGTATTCAGTGTGTATTGTGAATGTATATTTCCATTAACGTGTCTCCTTTTATTTATTTATTTTTTTTCCTTTTCAGGTAAGACTCAATGCTGGCACGTTCTGAAGGAACTTCATTCTTATTTTGTTCAGAAACAATCTGTGAGCTTGATGATTAATAGTTAATTGCAATTTCAAATGCTTTGTTGTTGCTGGAAATGGGTGAGTAACATTCAGAAATTCACCCACATAAATCTTGAGTAGTTTATTTGTATATTAATTTGGTTCTGAGCAGTGCTGAATCATAATGGTTTAAATTGTAGATGCAGACCAAACACAGTTGTTGCAAAGCATTGCTGTGTATGTGATTTTTAGTCTGAGTAAAGCACTGTTTTTGTTAAACCCTTGATAGTCAACATCCTCAATGTCATGCTGATTGTACAAACTGGAATGGATGTGAGTAAAAATGTTTTGATGCAAATTGTTACAGCAGAAATTGTCCTTTTTAAAAAAAAAAAATTATTTCAAATTGTCAAAAGTCCCAGAAGTCTGGTGTTAAAAAATTACCGTGCCAGAGGAGCTCTTTCCAACAACTGGCAAGGTAAGAGTCCTCCAAAGATTTGACTAAACCTCTTTTTACAATATTTACAGCATTGTGCAAATTGGTGACCTTTACTTGGTCAACAGCTTACAATCCCTCTTTAAGCTCAGATATCAGATAGATGGGGTGCCCTAAACTTAGTGACCGGAAAAGTTAGAGATTTGTCTAGCAATGTGCACACTAAAGAGTTTCAGGGTTCGTTCATGGCTGCATTGATAACCGCTTGTTAATGTCAATTTACATTTTGTGACTATTTGAGTTTAATTAATGCATTCTTTCCAAGCCTAACATTCAACACTTTCCTCTCAACCAAAATCAGTTCCATTAAAATTAGGATCCGTAGAGAAACTGGTTTGATAAATAGTTCTATTGTTTCAGTCTAAAGCAACTACCAATGTTAACTCAATGTTTTATATGTAGTGTCTTCCTACAGGTAATCTGGACATTCTAAAGAGCTCACATGTTTCGTGGGGGGTTTTTTTTTTTTTTTTTTTTCTTCTTCTCCACTACTTGATGGAAGTCCACTCGTTGTTGACTGACAATGCTACAGAATTCCACAGTCTTTTGATTTCATTTCATTATAAATGGCTCACTTCAGCTCACAGATGGTTCTGATTTCCACAAGCAGCTCAAAGTGTTCCCGTTACACGTCTAAAAATATCAGTTACAAATGCAGCTTTTAATTGTTTTTGTTTCAGTGAGTTCCTGACTGTTAAAAGTGGATTCTCCTGGAAAATCAACAGCTGCTGAGGCGAGTCGTCCTGTGATTTCTTAATATTCACAACACTGTATATTGCTCTTTACTGGGTCAAACCATGTTCCCCAGAAAGCTTTGTGGTGGAGAATGACCCTTTATTGCAGTCAATGCTAGGTAGTGGTAAAATCCGGCACCTACAGGTACAAATCCATTGCTACTGAGCTCAGATATCTGATAGATGGGGCGCCCCAAACATGGAGACCGGAGACTAGCAGTCAGCACTAAAGCACTATTTTATTCAGCTTTCTGTAGGTTTGTGATTAGAGTTGATCTAGACCACAGGAACCAGATGAGTCCTCCACACAATCTAATGGTGCTTTTCCACTGCGTGGTACGGCTCTGCTCGGTTTGCGTTTCCACTGCAGTTTAGTATCGCTTTGGAGTGGGTGGGATTATTCGCCTGTCGTTAGTTGCGCTGCCTCTACTGCCGCGACTCCTAAATAACTTTTTCATTCTGCGTCGCCCCATCAAGCTCTTGCTGGATCCACTCCTCTGCTATCAGCGAGAGGAACGTCTGTACTTCCTCAAGAGACCACGAAACAGCCACTTTTTGGTTGTTAAAAAAGGTGCGCTTCCTTCTCTGGCTGTGCTGATTTAAATCTAGTGGTTAAGTTGTGCCTGTGTCATACAATAAGACTTACTCCAAGATGGCTGTTGTCACGGTCTTGTGACCAAAGATAGCCTACGATTATTTTCTGACAGTGTCAAATTCCACATGATCATCACGCAGTGTTTGCTGCAACGATCCACATTTACTGACCAGCCAATAAAAATGCGACATGGAGCTAAAACATAAAACTGCTTACCTCAAGCTTTTATTCCTTCCTCTTTCACCACTTCCACATCAAGCACACACAAACTACAACTATTAAAGTGTGGTTCATCATGCTCTTTTTGTTTACCACTAGCACATGCTGATGATGTTTTATTCTTATATAGTAACATGTCGTAGCGTACGAGTCAATGGGTGTCATCATCGTACAGTCTACATGCATGTTGTACCCAAGTTTATTAGATTCATGTCACACAGTGTGATCCGCAATGGTCTTATAGGATTGCAAAATTCTACAGGAGTGTCTGAATGCTTTAGTATAGATAGTTTTGTTTGATCAAAGCTTGTGTCTCTGAGAAGCACAAAAGGAGTTTTTTTTTATTTGATCACTTAACTACTTTTGGTAGTAATGCAGGAGCCTCCATCCTCGTGTGCAGACCTGACTCATGAAGGTAGGCAAGTACAATAAGGCACTTTCTGCAACCTTTTTATAAATTTTTTCAATTCTATACTCTTATGGATTTTCTGTGGCCTCCACCCTTATAGTGGTTTGGCACCTCCATAGTCCCAGAGCTGAAGCTGCAGTCCGCTCCTCTTTGGCTGGACTGAGACCTTGATTCTACCAGAGGACATGACTTCACTTTCTTTCAGACCACACACTAAACGAGTATGTTTGCTTTCTGTAATATCTTGAAATATATTTTCTGTTTAAACAACTCCTTTTGTATTACAGATCCATTTTAACCTCACGTGTACTTTTCCTCCGGTTAGCTGGGATCTTTGAGTTGGATGCGTTATCCTTTACATGGAGTTCTTCGGTATTTACCTGAATAAGCCTCATGTTATCAACTTTTCTTGCCTCATTTGCACTTGGCCTTTGGAAATGTGGAGAATATTGGTTCAGTTTCTTATGCCATTTAAAGAGCCGTATTCAACCAGACACGGATGCACTTCTCACACCATGAACAGGTTTGCTTCTCTTAAATGCCTAGAAATTTGCTCTCTATGCATCTCATTTGAGTTCGATTTGGTTCACATTTAACCCTAATGTCTCATACTGTCTTCCAGCTGAGCTGGGTGGCTTCTTGGATGAGTTGGATGTGCTCCTGTCCAATTTCTGAATGGCAGCTTGCCTGTATTCTTTGAGACTGATGTAGGTGAGTCCTGCAGTTGTCTTTCTCCAAAATTAAGCTCTATTAGGCTTGTTTGGTCTTTCAACTCCTGAAATATTGAGGTTTCTTCTATAAATTTCTAACTGATCAAATTAGACTCCTTAATTTGTGTATATTATCTTTAATGGGTTTAGCCATGTTGTCCATCAAAGCTGTTGTGGATTGTGTCCATCCTTCAATTCATCTTTATCAGCCAGTGTTAGGTTTACGATTTTAATGTGGAGCAGAACCGACAGACAGGTGCAGATACAAAACCACAAGCTTAAATGTCAGAGACAGGGGTGCCCCAAACACAGAGATGAGACAAATTAGGTGGAGAGATGTTTTAATTTGCACACTAAAGCTGTAGGGATGGCTCGTCCTTGGTGCGTTAACTTCAGTCAAAACTAACCGGTTTCTTCTGTTCTTATCAGTGCACTGTATTTAAAGTATTCTTAACCGTTTTAATTAATTTTAAATCTAAATTTTTAAATCACTTCAAAGTTTTAATTTCTTGCTTTTATGATTTTAATTCCTTTTTGTGAAGCACTTTTAAAATTTTAAATTACCATTGTGCATGAAGTGAACTATATGAATAAACTTGCATTGCCTTGCCTCAGTGAGGACGTATGTGTTGTAGTTTGCATGGTTCGTGCCCATTTGTATTAAATTGTGCATTTATTTCTTTTTTCATTTCAGTTCTTTTTCCTATTTTGTATTGTGCACTTGTGCAGTCTGTGTTTGTGTGTATTTTTCCTTTTCATTAAAAAAAAAAATTCTATTGCATTTGTTGTTACATAGTGCATATCTATGCTTTTGTGCATTCTGTGTTAATTGGTGTTTCAATTTAATGTTGTTGCGCGTGTGTCTATTTTTGCTGTTATGTAGCCTTTGTGCTTGGTTTATACTACTTTTGACTTGCATATTTCTCTTTTTTGTTTTGCACATCTCACACCTTTTGTTTTATGGCTGTCGGGCAGTTTGTATGCTGACACCTGTAGCCGCAGTTAATTCAGCTTGGACTTGACAAAGTGTTCCCCCAGTTTGTTCTTTTAGATCTTTCACCAAGAAAGTGACAAATCTCCTTATGAATTTCATGTAGTTAACATCAGCTTTGACTTGACTTCCAGCTCTTCCAGGTCTGCTCTGCAGCTTGTAGTGTGATGTGCAGCTTTCCTGTTCTTTTATGGGAGCACACTTGTCTAACTTTAGTGCTCACCTAGATGAGTGTCACTCTTATGATTTTTAAGCTAATGCTGTGTGTACATCTAGTTCAGGGAGTGTTGCAAGCTCTGTAGTTTAAGACATGTTGATTTTAAGGCTCTCTTGTTGTGGTCATAGTATCTGCCCCCTATCAGTACTGCCTTTACTTTCAGGTCTGCTGGTGATCCTTATGCTCTGTTCTATGGGTTCTCTAAGGTCTGTCCACTCAGCTGGTCCTCTAGGGGCCTTTGTCAACTGGCATGCTAAGATGTTGCAGATCTGTTGGCTCCCCAGATGCTCGTCATATCGCTGGAACTCCTAATTCCTCCTTGCTGCTCTCTCTCTGGAAGGCTGGAGCCTCCAGCTTGGAATGTCCTCTAGGCCTACTGACTTGACATTGGCTCACAACTGTCAAACCGAACTTGGAGCTTTATTTTTTCTCCCTTGGGGTCATTCTACCAGTGGTTCCTGGACTTTATAGTGTTCCTCCCAGTGCAGCCCGTCCTTCTGTTTGTTTCAATGCACCATGTGTAAACTTTGCGGAGTCTGTTTGTCTGGTATGACTACAGAGTAGTAACTTGCAGCACTTATTGTACTTATGTCCTGAGAAAGTGTTGTTGTATGACTTTAAAGTAAGAATTTTTGAATAACGCAGTAATTATATGAATGTAAATTTTTTTTTTTTTTTTTTTTTTGTTTGTGTTTTTTTGTGTTGAAACAATCTGTATAGGGTTGAGTTAGGGTTGAGTTAGGGTTGAGTTAGGGATTACAGACCCAGAAGCCAGAACAAAGTCCAACTCCGGTTATGCACTGTCCTTCCACTTCAACTGACCGCTTCTGGCCTTGTTTCGATTAGGCCTCGTTCCCAAAAGCAGTCCACCTTTTTAATGAATCAGTGTTTTTCATAATCATTCAGTTGTTATGAATGTGTAATGATGACGATGATAAAAGTGTATCCGATTATATAGCTATTTATAATGTATTATATACATTTTTTTATATTTATTTTTTGTATACCTCCTTCATAGTATGTAATGTGTCTCATAGGGGTATGAAAGATAGGTGTGTATCATATAGGGCTAGAAATGCTAGGTTTTAAATTGTGCGAGTACCCCACTAAGGGCTAGGTGTTAGTGTGGTTGCTGTTCAGCCGTAGTTATTTTATGGGGGTTGTCGACTAAGGGGGTTATTTGGTGGCGAGTACCCACTAAGGGCAGGTTAGGGTGTGGTTGATGTTCAGCCTTAGTTATTTTATGGGGGTGTCCTACTAAGGTGTTATTTTGTGCGAGTACCCCACTAAGGGCTAGGTGTTAGTGTGGTTGATGTTCAACCTTATTTATTTTATGGGGGTGTCCTACTAAGGGGTTATTTTGTGCGAGTACCCCACTAACGGCTAGGTGTTAGGGTTAGGGTTAGGGTTAGGGTTAGGTATATAGATAAAAACGAGTTCGACCCTCATTAATTCGACCCTCACTAGCATATGCGATCTGATTGGCCAAAGCTTACCTGGCAGTATCTGGAGAAGCGGAGGTCCGATCTGCACATAACTGGTATCGTTGTATTCAGGAAGCTGTGGTCTTTCAGGTAGCGTGGATGTATGGAGGAAAGGGTGTTGCCTTCAAATCCAATGTGAATGTACAACAGTCTAAAAAGTGACAAAGAAAGTCAGTCATCGGAAAAAATACATCCAAATGAAATAACCTGTGAAATCAATTGTCTTTTTAGCAAGAACGTATTACACGCCTGTATAAAAACGTCTCCAGCAGTTTGTGTGAGTGTGTGTGTGTGAGTGTGCACAGGTGTGTGTGTGAGAGAGAGAGAGAGAGAGAGCGAGAGAGAGTTTTGTATCATTAGAAGTTAGACTTGAAAGACGTCTGTGAATAAAGTCAGCCGCTCAAGAGCTCCCCCTGGAGTGTTATTTTCTGCTAAAATGTAGGAATCCTTAGCAGTTTCTAACACATGGCTATTCACAGTTTTATCCAGGAGAGGGCGACTGAGAAGCCAAGTGAAGTCACGCCCACACCGCATGGATGACACGACAGGTAAACAGTATTTCTTACTGATGTAATTTCAGTTTGACAGCATTAGGAGTTATAATTGCATGGACTGTGATACATTCAGTTGCTGCCTCATTTGTTACTTAGTCAATCAAATCATCAACTAATGATATCTTTCTTTTCATTCCAATGCACTAAAGATGCACATGAATGCACGCTTTTTTAAATATGTGTAATTACTAAAGAACGAAAGAGAGAGAGAGAGAAACATATTTTTAAAAAATTTACTTTTAGACCTTTGCTGTCTGCTGGAGAGGAGCGTATAGGATGTTGAATTAAACCAGTTGTAAAGTTTCCAAGAATCTCTTGTAGTGTTGGTACATCAGAGGGTCTGTAGGCCAAACAGATATCCATTACTGCAGTTCTTCATTTACATGTTAACATGATTCAACAATAAACAAACTTTACACCCCAGTGAATAATGTTTTTCCCACTTGCATTCATTAGGTCATAATTTGCTTTCAAATGTTCACACCTGTAGTTAGTTGTAAATAAGAACTCCATTTTTAAAATGATTACATCCACAGAGATGCATTCGCCGGACAGTGGCGTGGACAGCCCTGGGTTCAGTGACGTAAGTACAAAAAAAAAATGCTGCACAAAATAAAAGGCTAATAAAATATTTTATATTTATTTTTTTAAATTGCCTTTATTTCTAGACAGCGACCACTGAACTCATAAGGCGTACAGTAAGTTGAGCTTTGTGCATATGCCTTTTTTGACAATCTGTTGAGTTGTGTTGTTCTGCAGGACAGTGAGAACACCTCCTCCGCTGACGAGTGGATCCAGCAGGGCTCCAATCTTCCTCCTCTTTTCCCCCCTCATCCACCTCCACCTCCTCCTCCACCTCTTCCCATTTTACCTCCTCAGGAGGATCCAGAAGATGTAATGGGAGTATTAGATGTAGCATCTTAAACTCAAGTGTAGCTGCCACTGTTTTGGTAATGTTCTTTTTCCTCCCTCTCTGCAGTATTTTGCCGATGATGAAGAAGATTTTTAATAAATATATATATATTTTGTTAACTAAAGGGATCATCTTCGGGTCCCTTCTCCATTTTAGGCTATAGAACATTATTATGGTTACACACATGATTTCTCCGAAAGAAAACCAGAGGACAATTTAACTGATTCTTCTTTTTTTATTTCTTTTATTTTATTTTATTTTTTTAGTAAATGTGAACAATGTGCCATGAGGAAGTTCTTGGGGGTCCCTATACATGATTCAATATTAATGTTATTATTGGGGATATACTTGCTGGATAGATTAATTACAGTTGTGAAAAGAAACTCACAGATATTCACAGAAGGTGCTGGAACCCTACAGGTCATACTTAGAAGGGAGAGGTTAATATGTGAGTATAGGAGAGCATAAGTCAAAGTGGACGTCCATGACATGCAAAGTCCCACAAGGCTCAATTCTTGCACAGCTCTTGTTTAGCCTGTATATGCTCCAACTAAGTCAAATAATGAGAAAGAACCAAAATTGCCTATCACAGCTATGCTGATGCAATTACGTTCCATTGGACCTTTGTGGTCAAATATTGGCCTCTACCAAATGGTTGATATGTCACTTTATGGTAAAAATACCGGAATTTATTCACATACTATGAAAATCAGAAAATATTAACTATAATACTAATTTATTTTAAAACATAATCAAAATAAATAAAGAAGATATACAAAACTGTTTTAAGTATGCCATGAAATATTTCAGGTTTTCATTTTAACACAAGAAATGATATGTTTTCTTGTTTTTTTAACAATAAACAAAAATAAATAACACAAATAACAAAGTAACAAAACCAAAGACATTACATTCTTTCTGCATTCAAAAACGAATAAATAAAAAAAATAGCGAAAGATAGTAATATAATGGAATTTTAGGTTTTTATGATTCAAGAAACAGGCCGTCAAGTGGGGTAGTGCAATAGGATTTTTGTTTCGTTCTTTTTTTTAGATAAATTAACATTTCTTTGTAAACCAGCAATGCTGTGTAGTGTAGCTATCCTCTGGCTCCTTCAAGGAAACTGTTTTTAGAGTGTGTATTCCTTTTCTTCTTTTCTTACATGGAAGCATTGTAGAGGATGTGCTCGTTGAGGGAGCATCATCTTCATCCAGGGACTCAAAAGAACTGTCACCAGCTACCTCTTCTCGGACGGGGTGATAATCCGGATCCTCTATTCCAGTGGTTCTCAAACCTCTCCATGAAGTACCCCCAGCTCTGCACATTTTGTATGTCTCCCTCTATCTGACACACCCACTTCAAGTCTTGCAGTCTCCACTAATGAGCTGATGAGTTGAATCAGGTGTGATAGATGAGGGAGACACAAAATGTGCAGGGCTGGAGGTACTCCAGGACAGGTTTGAAAACCACTGCTCTATTGGGTCATCAACGTCACCGAGATCAGCGTCAGAGTCTTGGGGGTTTTCTGATACAAGGGCCTGAAGACGTGCGCCATTCTTGTACAATAGAACGGTTGACATCCATAGTAGTGTAAAAAACAAACAAACAAACTAAATAAATAAGCTCTTACAATTTCAGTAATGTTAGTACACCGGCATTTGTCATTTAAGAAGTAATTGCCTCTGATAATTATGATTTCCACACATTAATTCTGTGAATTCACTATATTTACTTCAAAAAAACATCCAAAAGTGGCAAAAAAATACATACTTAAGAAACGATCTCAGTATATTCATGAAGAAATAACAATAGCTGTGTCATATTCATAGTTATGAATGGTCAGAAGTTTATATTTCTCAGCAAATAGTCCATTCTGACTGCATAAATGGATGATCTGAAAACATTAGCTTAGCTTTTCTACATTTACCATAAAGTGACAAATCAACCGTTTGGTCGAGCACGTTTTTGAACAATTATTAAAAACATACTAAAGTTTTTTCATGGCACCAAGTAACATCATTTTGTAAAGTTAAGGCTCTTACAGTGTAATATGTCAAAAAAATATGCTTACCTTGCCAAATTTCACCAAGAACAGTTCACATGGCAGGAGTGATTTCTTTGTTTCTGACATCCATGTTAGAAGAAGTGTTGTGACAAGTGCTGTTGATTGACTGACACTCTGACATCTAGTGGATTTTTTTGGCATAACATACCTCAACCAGATGGTAGAGATGGATCAATCAGCTTGAGTTAAATTAGGTACTCCTCTCAATAAAATATAGTGACACAAAATGTGCTCAACCATTTGGTCGAGCAGGCCGTTAGTACTTTTAATCATTTATAAATCACTCAATGGCCTAGGACCTAAATACATAGCAGATATGTTCACTGAATATAAACCTAACAGACCACTCAGATCAATAGGATCAAGTCAGTTAGAAATACCAAAAGTTCACACAAAACAAGGGGAATCTGCATTTAGTTATTATGCCGCCCGCAGTTGGAACCAGCTTCCAGAAGAGATCAGATGTGCTAAAACATTAGCCCCATTTAAATGCAGACTCAAAACTCATCTGTTTAGCTGCACATTTATTGAATGAGCACTGTACAATGTCCAAACTGATTGCACTATATTTTCTTGTACTGTTATCATTTCTGTTCTACTGATTAAATCATTTGTAAATTCTTAAATCAATTTTTAAATCATTTTCAAAGTTTTTAAATTCCTTGTTTTATTAGTGTGATTATTTTTTTTTTTTTTTTTTATGTAAAGCACTTTGAATTACCATTGTGTATGAAATGTGCTATATAAATGAACTTGCCTTGCATCGCCTACAGCGTTTGTGCTGGTTTTTATTATTATAAATCCAATATAAATATCAAATTTTTTTGCAATGCATACAATTATAACACCTTTTTGAGTTTTCTGTTAAACCTACTTTTTCAAAGTCCTTCTAGATCATTTGTCCAGTTAACTTAACCCAAATTATGTATCATCTAAATACCCTGAATAAATGAAAGCTGTCATACTAAGGTTGCCCACTAGAGAGAGCCACAGGATAACAAAAAATTGCGTGTTGATAGATATGGATAGATAGATAGATAGATGGATCGATGGATAGATAGATAGATAGATAGAAAAAAAAATAGATAGATAGATAGATAGATAGATAGATAGATAGATAGATAGATAGATAGATGAGTTTGAAGCTATTTCTATACAGAATTTGATTAAGGTTTGGTTTAATGAAGATTTTGAGAGTCTGGGGCTAGCATGTTTAAAAGTGGTTGATCAGGGGTTAGAGAATTAAGGCTAGTGGTTATTGAGGCTAGGGCTAAGGTTAGGTTAGGGGCTAGTCGGGGCTAGAATTTTAAAGTTGGTTATCAGGGGTTAGTGAATAAGGCTAGTGGTTATGGAGGCTGGGCTAAGGTAGGGTTAGGGGCTCGTATGGGGGTTAATTGCAACTGGATATAGATATAAAAACGAGTTTGACCCTCATTATTCGACCCTCATTAGCACATGCGATTGGATTTGGCCAAAGCTACTGGCTGTATCTGGAGAAGCGGAGGTCCGATCTGCACATAACTGGTATCGTTGTATTCAGGAAGCTGTGGTCTTTCAGGTAGCGTGGATGTATGGAGGAAAGGGTGTTGCCTTCAAATCCAATGTGAACGTACAACAGTCTAAAGTGTGACAAATAGGAAGTCAGTCATCGGTAAAGCAAAAAATACATCCAAATGAAATAACCTTTGAAATCAATGGCCTAGGACCTAAATACATAGCAGATATGTTCACTGAATATAAACCTAACAGACCACTCAGGTCATTAGGATCGAGTCAGTTAGAAATAACAAGGGTTCACACAAAACAAGGGGAATCAGCTTTTAGCTATTATGCCGCCCGCAGTTGGAACCAGCTTCCAGAAGAGATCAGATGTGCTAAAACATTAGCCCCATTTAAATGCAGACTCAAAACTCATCTGTTTAGCTGCACATTTATTGAATGAACACTGTGCACTGTCCTAACTGATTTCAGTATATTTTATGTACTGTATAATCATTTTCTGTTCTTAACTGTTTTAAATTCATTTTAATCTTCTTAAATCAATTTTTAAATCATTTTCAAAGTTTTTAAATTCCTTGTTTTATTATTGTGATTATTTGTTATTTATTATTTTACTTTCTTTTATGTAAAGCACTTGAATTACCATTGTGTATGAAATGTGCTATATAAATGAACTTGCCTTGCATCGCCTACAGCGTTTGTGCTGGTTTTTATTATTATAAATCCAATATAAATATCCATTTTTTTGCAATGCATACAATTATAACACCTTTTTGAGTTTTCTGTTAAACCTACTTTTTCAAAGTCCTTCTAGATCATTTGTCCAGTTAACTTAACCCAAATTATGTATCAACTAGACCACTAGAGAGAGCCACCGGATAACAAAAAATTGTGTGTTGATAGATAGATAGGTAGATAGATAGGTAGATAGATAGATAGATAGATAGATAGATAGATAGATAGATAGATAGATAGATAGATAGATAGATGAGTTTGAAGCTATTTCTATACAGAATTTGATTAAGGTTTGGTTTAATGAAGACTTTGAGAGTCTGGGGCTAGCAAGTTTAAAAGTGGTTGCAGGGGTTAGTGAATTAAGGCTAGTGGTTATTGAGGCTAGGGCTAAGTGTGCTGAGTCGTGCGCTTTAGGCGGTCTTAGTGTTCTTTCCCCTTGGGGTTGGGGCTAGAATGTTAAGAGTGGGTTCGTGATCACTCGGGTGGTTATGTTGATTCAGGGGAAGGCTTCATGTGTGTTTATTGATGGCCTATGGGTCTTAAGTCAGGTTACGGATGGGTTCGTAGTCTTGCGAGCGTCACCTTGTCAACTTTTTAGTGTACTACTAGAATAATAATACGGATGTGTTTCACCTCTTACCATTCGCACATCTTCTGCATGTCAGCATCTATCTGCGATTTTTCGTATGGTTCACAAACGATGTGACACTCGGCTGTATTCTGGAGAAGCCTGGCTTTTATGCGTTCTTTTCTTTTTTTTTCCTCCTTCCCTTCTCTCCTCTCTTTTTCTTCTTTTCCTTCCTCCCTTTCTTTCATCCCTTTTTTCCTTCTTCTCCTCATGTATCGTCCAAACATAAGTGGTACAGTTGTGTATTCTAGGACACGCTGTGCCGTCTTGTTTCATTGTTTTAGTCTGCTCTGTTGCTATGTATGGTGAGTGATTTTTTTTAAGGGTATGTGCCTCGTAAATCCAATGTGAACGGACAAACATTCTAACGTGTGTAGCAATGGAAGTTCAGTACATTTTCTTCGCGTAAAGCTCACCCCTTCTCAATATAATCCTACTCCATATCCCCAGATCACCCCCCCACATATTCACCTTTTTTTGAATTACCAGTATTGCGTCCCTTTTTGTATTGTGACTTTTCCTTTTTTTTTTTTTTTTTCTTTTTGTTTTTTTTTCTTT